>CANXYI010053378.1:0-21940 GCA_948208565.1 Hura crepitans
ATACACCAAACATGTACATTTTCATGCCAAAACATAAGATATACTCAATTGGACTCTATTCCACATACCTATGGTGTGAAAACACCCTTTTCTCCACCACTTTTAGGCTTAAAATCTCTCTCCTTCAATGGATTTCTTGGACCCTAAACATACAAAATTTTAGCTTAGAAAAATCCTTAAAAATTCTACACATCTCTAAGTGAAAATCTAAAACCATGGCTATTCTTAAAATATTCTAAACTACCTAAAAAAATAAAAATTGAATTAAAATCACTTACTCACAAAAAGGGCATTATTCACTAAGGTTGTATTTCTCCCTCTACAAGCCAAATTGCTTACTTCTCTCACTTGGATTAGACTCTAGAGGTCATGGAGGGTCTAATCCATATCTTATTTATGATTTTTGGGTGTGTATGGGAGGAGAGAGAAAGCCAAAATGGAGGAGAGAAGCTTGAAGATAGCGTCGGCTTTACAAGAAAAGGGGGAAGAAAGGTTGGTTCCACATATGTGACCCCTCTCACATGTGTGGGCCCTTATATAGGGGTAGGTGGATGGCCCAAATCGTGACACATGGTGATTTAATGGTCTGTTTTCTCTCGATTTCTTTTTAAATTTCAAAAATTCACAAAAAATTCTCTGGACCTCTAAAAATATTCATTCTAGTTTTAAAATTCTTTAATTAGTGTCACTAAGGCCCACGTAAAATTTTAAGTCAAAATTCCACTGCTAACTTTTTGACACTATTCACCCTCTAGAATAAAATATTCTGAAAAAATACCAAACCACCTCAGAAAATTAAAATTCCTTCTCCATCATATTCATTGGAATTTTTAAGGTTCAAGGTATGGTATTTTTGAGTCCGTCCGGGTACATCCCGGGGCTATACTTGCACAAACTCATTTTATCTTCTCATACACTAGTTTTTGACCCGAAATGATTTATTAATTCTGCTAAATTTTTAAATTCATTCTTTTTACCCATTATTAGGCCCGTCAAAGTTTTATGACCAATACGCCCCTTTCTAGCCTCGTGAAGATGCCTCGCACTATAGAGAACACGATTCGGGCCCAGAAGGTACTATTCATAGAACTTAGACTCACAGGCATTGCATGTTCAATGATAATTTAACATATTTTCATTGTGTTCTCTAAGAAAATGCCCGCATCTTTCATTAATACATTCTCATAGTCTCTATTTATTCCTCTTGCTTTACTTTTTTCGACTGATCATTTTATCTTTAACTAACTTATACATATCTGTAATTAATTAAGTTCATTCATATATACATTTCTCAATAAACTTATGTCAAATGCTCTATCTTGGTACATACTGAGTGGTATTTATGTATCAATATTTTTTTGCTACTATCTTATTAGTCATTTTATCCATTATTTCAATTCATCTCTCACCTTACTTTTTTTCCTTTCTCTTTATTTTACTTCTCATTTCCCAAATTCAAATATTTTAATATCTTTAATGGTGTATTAGTCATTTTCATCTGGTTATTCTTTATTCAGCCCATATTTGGTAGACATACTCTCAATATTGGATATTAAGATCCATCTTATATAGTGTTCCATATTTTGGACCTTGGCATCTATACACACTATCTATCTAATAGCAAGGATCAGTTCATAAGAACCTCTCAATATCAAAGTGGCAGATGGCAGGGATTAGCCCTGATGGACCTCCTAACATCTGTAGGGATAGCAAGGATCAACCCTGTAGGACCTCCCAATATCCCAATCAACATGTCATCTCAAGTGGATAGTAGGAATCAGCCTCGTAGGACTTCCAAATATCCATAAGTAAAGTGGGTAGCAGGGATCAGCCCATATGGACCTACTAATACCTGGGTGTGTAGGATTCACTAATAGAACCTCGACAGCTGCACCTACCATATCATACAAATAGGCAATGCCCTGCACTAACCGAAGCCCCTAGTAGTTGCTAACTCCTTAGTTGACCGGTCAACCTATCCAGTAGGTTGTCCAACTAATATTGGCTAGTATCTATCTTAATTTCATTGCTTTCCAAGCATTTCCATTACATTTAATTTAATCTCAACATATTATTTCATCATCATAACATTTCATATTTTATACTTATACTCATGGTATAATATTTCAAGTTCATTATAAATATCCCTTTTATGTCAATTTCCTGTCATATTCTTATTCTTCTCAATTTTTCTCTCGAAATACTCCGTCGTTCTTAGTAATTTTGGCGTCTGCAGACTTGTCTCAGGACGATCTTTGTTTCAGGTATAATTTTTCGATGTGGGTCCCTCCATGGAGGAAGAAACCACAAAGAGAGGGAAAGGAGGAGAAGTGGGCAGCAATTTGGTGGAGGGTGGAGGAGAATGGTGTGTAATGGAAGAAAATAAGGATTTCCCTTATTTATACTTTCTCACAAAATAATTTTTCTTTCATTCGAAACATTATTATAACTGATAGGAAAGTTAATTTTTCCTCATTCCCATCCCAAAAATTTGATAAACTAAGCCCTAAATCCTCTCAAAATCTCGTGCCCAAATTTTGATAAAAACCCAAAAAATTAATCTATTTTCTGTCCCAAAAATTCAGAAAAATTACTTCCTAATCTTAGAAAATTCCGATTCTAAAGCCATTGAACTATTTGGAATATTTGAGTTTAAGATTGTAACATTTTCAGATTATTTTGAGCAACTTTTTATTTTATTTACGGTTCAGCTTTGCCTGCGGTACTATTCATAGGACACTGCCGTAAAATCTTATTTAGCATTTTTAACTATCCAAACAACTTCAAATTGGCTTCAAACTTTGCCCAAAATTCTCTCATAATTAATACTACCCCGTCGGTACATTTAGTGCGACTCGAGTTTCGGAAAGCACTATTCACCCCGGAGAAGTACTACTCACGAAAGTTAGGATTTTCAGGTCATTACAAAGATCACTACACATTTATGACCTTCGGGCCCAGTAATAGCCTTCATGGCCTAGTATGACCTTTGTGGTCTAGTATGGCCTATGTGGCCTAGACAGTCCCGTTATCCAGTATCAGAATGTTGTCTATTAAGTATGGGCAAGGAAAAGGGATTTGTGTTTCAAAATGATTATGATAACTAAAGAAAACATTAAGACATAATAATTTTGTATAGATCGTTAATGCATGTTTTATATGATTATTATGGACATGACATGTATATGTGACTTCTATTGAATATCATCATAATAACAAAATGATCTTAGATTTTATGAGAGTAATGTCTGCTTATGTTAAGATGTTGAAATATGCATATGTTAAGATCTACAAATATACAAATGATGTAATAAAGTTGTGCTATCTTTATGTCATATGTGTGCATGTCATAAATATGAGAACCCACATGAAAAATGCTTACGCATGTATATAATATAATGATTACATCGAGAAAGAATAAATGATATCTATGTATGTGTTTAAGATATAATAAAGCAAATGAGGAACATATTATAATAGTACTTTTTATGATAAGGTAATAAAGTATATGCATGTTAGGTGGCACGTTATACTTAAATAATAGTATAATTATAGCTAGAAATCACATGGTAACTAAATGGGAAATTATAAAATGTATAGAAACCATAATTAAAGTATAAATAATCTTGTGAATGATAATTGTTACATATATAAAGATATGTTAGAAATTGCTTGCGACGAACTCATTTTTATTACACCACTTGTATGAAATGTATGTTATGCACGCATTATGGATTAATGTTATGAATGTATTATAAATGAGAATGTATGTATGAGCATAAGATTATTGGATATATCACTAAGCTGCAAAGCTTAGCACATCATTTGTTTTGTGATATGAATAATTTTATGGTTATATGATCGTGGGATCTACAAGAAATAGAAGATTTATGGAATGAGAAAGGAAGCTGCTTATTTTGTTCATATGTAATCAATATGTGGCATTAGTTAAAGTTGTATATAGGTACCTATATGTATGGGTTAAAGGCTATGGACCTAAACATGTATAGTAAAGATATTACGTATAGGTTGTATATGTGATGTATGCTTATATATGGTTGAGTGTGATATATAATGAGCTATAATGAGATTTGTTGACATGTGTGGATGATGTATGTTTGAGTAAAATGCAAATAGCAATGTCATAGTTGTTAATTCTTATATGTGGATTGAGATTATATGGATATGTGAGTTGAGATAAGTTTATGATGGATGTGTAACACGTTGTAGTAAAAGTATGATTGGATTATAAAAGTGTTTTTAATGCAGGTTACTATTCATTATTGGGATAGTGTCACCGAACAGCCATTATGCTGTTGAATTTTTGACACGAGTCCTTGAATAGCATAACATAATAAGGGGTTTTGTTAAGGTATGTTTAAAGGGTTTTTATGATATCCCAACTTTAAAAAGGTTTTAAGGTTATAAAGATTTAAGTTCGGATATTAGTTGTGAGTTGCTCTTTATTCGGATCCGGCGAGCAGGTCTCATTAACAATTTTGGCCCTACCTTACATAGACTCATAATCTTGTTCTTTCCTTGTATAAGCTATATTACTCTTTTTATTCACATCTAATTAATATTCTTCTATCATCAAATTCATCTAACTTCTCATAACTCACTAAGTACTAAGATTCCCTACACTAACATGCACTTTGACTCAAGATTTTCAATGAAATGCACATACCTTTTTAAAGCTTTACTTCAAAATCTTCATTTCAATACCTCTTCCCTTGTATCCCACCATTAATCCTCATTATGCCTTACTTCCATAAGGAATTTCCTCAAAGAAAAGTTCACAAAAATTACAATTAAAATCAAATCTTCCAATAAACTTGATACTTATGAAATAAATTGCTAATTCTATCAATATAAATTTTTAAATTAATAACAGTAAGGACTTGCCACTTAATTACCAATTTCTCTCTCTTTCATCCTTCCCTTCTTTCCAACATAAGCTCTTAAACCCATAATTACTTGATAAAAGAAAATGAAATATTGAAACTAGCTTTTAGAATTAATTTTTATGATAAGTATTTAATGGTAAGGTGGGCTAAAAATGGAGGAAGAGGCAAAAAATTTCGGCCATACATGTTCTATGGGAGAGGGACATGTTTTCATTCTTTTAAAACCCTAAAAATATGACCACATATAGGGGTATTTATAATGCTAGTGGGATGGTGGAGATAAAAAAGCTGAAAAAGAAAATCTATGGTCCTAATTATTAAGCCAACAAAAATCTATTTCTTCATTTATTATTTTCATTAATTAAACTTTAGATTTTTATCATCATCAAGGGGTATATGCAGGGCTAAAATGCATTTAAATACTATTCAATCCAAAGGTCCAAATCACTTTCTACTGAAAAATCCAAACATCTTTTCTTTTTATTTCCTTTTTCTTTATTATTTCAATAATTCTAAATGTAAATTTTTTTTTCACCACTTGGGATGACTTGTAAGGCTAGGATTGACTTAAACACTATTTATTCTAATGATCCAAAATAATCCCTACAAAAACCCATGCACCTTTTTATTTTATTTAATCTTTTATTTCCCATTCATTTCTTATTATTTATATTTAATTGTTCCAATACCAATAAAAATTCAACTTTATGAACTTTAGACTCCTTAAAATATTTGAATATCAGGATGTACTGCTTCTAAATTGATTTGTAAAAATTGCTAAATTTATAATTCAACTCTAATCAAGTTACTATTCATTCTTTACTAGATCTTAGATTTTTTACTTTCAACTTTTAACCACCTTAACAACCTCATTTGCATCTCAAATTACCCCATAATTCATCTTATAATTTATACTTTCATTTAGTCGAGTTAGTTTCACTTGTGCCTGAAAAACTACTATTCACGACTAAGAAGTCACTATCCACCGGGATTATTTTTCGAACCTTATTTTTCATATTTTATTTCTATTAAGCCCAATTCTTGTTCCTTATCATTTTTCACAATTTTCTCCCATCATTTTACTATAAAATATGAATTTTTCAAAATGCCCTAGGCCTTTATCAAAATTCTATTTACGTCTTCTCACCAACCAACTCTACTCGATTCGTATGCCTTATCTACTCTCCACTTTTCCTTCTAATTTCATTTTTATCCTTATATAAAATCATATCGAATATCGAGGTGTGAAAAAACCACTTTACCTAAAGAACAATCTTATCTTTCATTGTCACTACACAAGAACAATATAATAAAAAAATAAAAAAAGAACATAAAGTTAAAAATCATTTTAATGCATAAGCAATCACAGAAAAGGTTAATAAAACCATAAAAGGGACTACAAGAGTAAACCTTAGAAACCCTAGAAAAAGCAGACAGAAATGGGTAAAACCATAAATGTCAAAACCTTAAAAAAAAGCTTATAGAAATTCATCAATGGGAAATACAAATAGAACATACAAATATTTCCAACATATGGTTTCTTTTTCTAATGAGTTAAACAAATTTTTATTCTCCAAAATGGAAATCTCAAGCCATACATTCATAAAATAAAATAAGTAAACAAGATAAACCATTCACCTTTGCCAAACAGCTCATTGAAATCAAAATCATAAACTGATTTTCCAAAAAATCCTTCATCCTCTACAAACACCTTTTTCTAATTTGGTAGCAATTACATTTTCTTTGGGATTTTTCCTTAGATTGATTTTGTGTTTTGATGAGGAAATAGGTGAGAGTGATTGTTTTCGAAGCTAGTCGAAGAGAGAGGTAATAGAGAAGGAAATTTCCTACTCAAATAGTGGGAGATAATAGTAGGCCCTACTAGTCAAACAGGTGATGAGGCATTTTTGCATGGCTTGATAGCCTTGCCACGTGGCATGCATTGGTCCTATTAAGTCAAAGGCCACGTAAGCTCCTTTAACGAGATGGAAACGGAGTTAAAAAAAGGAATATTTTTATACCCTTTTTGTTGACATTAAAGGCATTTTTAAAATATTGAGAGCAAAATAGAGTCCAAACTCAAACGTAAAGAATCTTAGTAACTTTTTCCTATATATATATATATATATATATATATATATATAGACTTTCATTTAAATTGGGACTTAAAATCATAGTTATTAAAATCGGACTGATTGGTCGGACCGATTTCACCGAGAATCAACAACTGATTCGGTTCGGTTCAGTATAAAAAACCAAGTGGTAAAGAATTGGATTGAATCGAGAAAAAATCCGGTCGAACCGGAAAATTTACAATTTTAGCCCATTTTTTTCATTTTTTGTTTACATTATTTTAGACCTATAATTTTTTTAGTATTTTTAAATTATTTTTATGATCTAAAAGTAATTTAAGAATATTAATAATAAAATTTATTTAATTAATTATATTTTAATTTATCAATAATTAGATTATTTTAAGTATAATTATTTTAATAAATTTATTTAATTAAAAATCATAAAAAATTATATTAAATGAAATAAAAATATATTAATTGTTTCATTAAACCTTTTTCTAAATTTTATCATGTAAATAAATTTTAATACCTACACTTTATAATAAGTTATTATATTACTATTATTAAATTTATTTTTATATATACTAATTATTTACTTATTTTATTATTTTTATATAATTTATTTAATATAATATTATCCATATTATATTATTAAATTTTTTTATAAATAATTTTATTTAAAAAATAAAAATTTAATTTAATATAATTTTATCAATTAAATTATAATTCAATTAACTATCTAATTTGTTATCCGATTTGATTACGAAAACATTGCTTAAAACTTACGAGTAAAAGAGAGTTCTATTTTTTAAAAAAAAATGTCCACTTCGTATGGTATTAAAGTGGGATCCTCTGAATTGGGACTCGTGACTCCTATTGTCGACGTTGTAACCGAATATTAAAAAGCCCACCCTCATCTTCGCGTCAATGTCCTATAAATTCATATTCAGTCTACGCTTGTTAGGTTTTCTGGGAAGAAAAATTTCCTTTTCGGCCGATTCTTACCGTAGCTATTTTTTCCGACGATCCAACTAAGTCATGGCTAATAGTAACAGTTCGTATAAATTTGCTACACGAACTTGAGTATACTATTTAGAACGAATTCAAAATTTTGAAAACTTTTTGGGTTTTTTTTTGCAGCAACTGCGAGATCGTTCCTGCAGGTTGCTGCTACAGAAGAGGTTGCTCCGCCTCTTCGAGTTGTTCAGATGGAGGGTCTGGTATGCCTATATCTCGCTCTCTCTCGCTCTCTCTCTCTATTTATTAGCCATTGTCAAATTAGAAACCATAAATTTCTGTATATTGATTTTTTTTTTTTCGCTGAACAGGTTATTTTGAAGATTATTAAACATTGTAAAGAGTTTTCTCCGTCTTTGGTCACTGGCCAACTTCTTGGTTTGGATGTTGGCAGCGTTCTCGAAGTTACCAATTGTTTCCCTTTTCCGGTATGATTTGATCTTCTGCTCCGTGTTCTCATAATTAGTGAACCTTTACCTTGATTTCTTTTGTAACTATGTGCAGATCCGCGATGAGGATGATGAGATCGAAGCTGATGGTGCCAACTACCAGCTTGAAATGATGAGATGCTTGAGGGAGGTTAATGTTGACAATAACACAGTTGGATGGTGAGATTCATTTATTACTCGTCTCTAAGTTTGCAAATTGCATATCATATTTCTCTTGGTCGGTGTCAATTGTACTTTACTTGGCCACTGATTTTAACCTTTTCTTTTGCACTATTAAAAAAGTTTCTTCGTGAACATGGCCTTCAACGATGTAGAAAAACATATAGCGACACAACACATAAATCAACTAGTAAAAAAAGTTAATAGCATGGTTACATTTGCAGTTTTTTTTAATAGACACAGACGTATACCAAAAGAATGGAACATCATGCCAATTGGTGATCCATTATTATTTTCTCAATTTTAGGTATCAATCAACGTTGTTAGGTTCTTTCCAAACTGTGGAATTGATAGAGACATTTATGAATTATCAGGTATGGAGATCTGAATTTCTTTTTACACCTCAATACTATACGTCGCATGCAATTTTATTTTATTTTTTCAAATTTCTTTTAGTGTAATAAGTTTGGCTGGGATGTTTAAAAGGTACGAGAAAGTGACAAGGAATGGATAATGTTTGTTTATGCGAAAACTTATGGGTTCTGATTAAATGATAAAATCTCAAGTTTAGAAATATTTGCATGTCAGTTGATGGAATTGCTAAGTAGCTTCTATTTTGCATAAAAAGAGCACAAATTGAGTTTGTAAGATATACTCTTACCCTTTTGAATAAATTGTTTAGTCAAGTTTGTCAAGTTTGTACATGATATTTTTGTTAGCTCAAAAGTTGGACTCCAATGCCAGATTCCACCTTGTATATCAAGCCTGTGTCACTGGACACTTATGAGAGCTGTATTCACCTTGCATTCTTTAGATGAGCAAATTGTGACATTGGCAACATGGAAGTTGTCATATGAATTTGCTTTTTCAGATATGTCTTTGACTGATACCTTAAGCTTTCCTCAAAGCTGGTTAAATATGAAGCCTGCCAAATATTCCACCTAGAACCATGTGCATACCTTGTTCAAGAAATTTTTTGTGTTATTAAAATTGATGAGGCAATATGCTGATGTTTAATGGGACCCAATTTGACCTGGAATGGGTTAATATGCATTTATAGAAAGGCAAAATGTATACTTTGTCCCTGAACTTTTAACTTTATATTCTATTCTGTTTCTAAACATTACATTAAGTGCAATTTGGATAAATATAATAAAAACTAGCATTATTTTAGCACATATGGGGTCCTTGTACCATAAAACTTCTCTCTCTCTCTCTCTCTTCCTAGGAGTCCCTTTGGACTCAATGGGTACTAAATAAATTTTAAGGATTTAAGCAAACATGAAGGGGCTAAATATACAAAAATTTAAAGTTACCCAAAGATGGATTTTGCTTTCATAAAAAAGACTATGAATGCTTGTATAGGGATAGGGTTTGGGATTTTTGAGAAATGATGATTAAGAACCATGCTAAAGAGTCTTGCTGATGTATAAAATTCGAAGTTAAAGATAATTTACAAGTGAAGCAAATATTCTTTCTGGAGGATTTTAGACCTGATTAAGCTTGTAATAGTAAGCTGCCTTTTAATGCAAGAGTGCTGAAATTTGCATCTCTTCATCTCAATTTAGTTTGTATTACATCTAAGTAAATTTGAACTTCACAAAAGAATAGAGGCTTTGCTTTGATGATCAAGGCTCAAATGAAATAGTCTCCTATGCTGCCAAAATTAAAATTTAACGGAAGCTTTCCATGGCTGGTTATTTTTCATTGTGTTTTGTATTTCAACTTTTCATATTAAGTTGGTTTACTTTTGAAGAACTTACCATTACAATGATATAGGAAAAATGAAATAAATATAGCTGCCCTGATGTACTATTTCATTTTATTTTTTGAGTATCCAGATGCACACATTGTAATTCTTTTGCATGACAATTGTGCAAAAATTTTTCCTCATCCACTTATTTTGTGCTTCATGAAATATGGATGCGAGCATCCTGGTTATTGTTGTCATTTTGACCTCATAGCCTTAGTACATTGATATAACATCCTTGACATCTACCTTAACTTCTAGTGAAACTGATAATTGAAATAGTTGTTAGGATACTAGCATTTTCATAGGCCATCAGTAAATTCTTTGGAGTTATTTTCTGTGAAATTTCAGTACATTGTATGTCAAGTCTTTTTTACAAATGGCATTGAAAAGAAATTTTGTTGAACATTTGACAAAAGTAACATTTTGGTGAAGTTGCACTAAGCATTTAATCGGGTTCTAGTTTGTGAGGTTATTAAGTTTATCCTCAAAACAATTTAATGTTTCATATCCCATTGCCCAGCATCTCATTGTGCATGTTGTTTGATTGTTTATCATTGGTGCATTGTTCTCTTAATTTTTTAATGGTTATTGATGCATGCAGGAAAATATTAGTCGTTGTGTGTGTATAATTTACGATCCTTCAAGATCTGATCAGGGTGTCTTGGCCCTCAAGGCCTTAAAGCTTTCTGATGCTTTTATGGATCTGTACCGCAATAATAATTTCACCGGGGAGAAGTAAGGACATATTTTGTTGCTAATATGATATGCGATGTTGAATATATAAAGTGATTTCAATCTTGATGTCTTTTTGCTCCTATAGGTTGAGAGAGAAGAATTTGTCCTGGGTGGATATTTTTGAGGAAATTCCAGTGAGCTTCTAATCTCATCTGTATTTTTTCTGTTCACCATAAAGTGGATCTGTATTCCTTTATTTGTTTACATAAGTATAGTACATACTAAATTGCTGAAAAAAGGCTTTATAATTTGCATTTTTGCTAAATTTGTTCTTCTTTGTATTGGTAGATCAAACTTTCAAATTCTACGCTTATTAGTGCCTTCATGTCTGAGCTAGAAGTTGATTCGCCTGTCAGCCAGGTTAGATATTCTGTTTTTGAAAGTTTATTTTGATTGTAACCTTGCTTTATGGTAACCATTTTATTTGATTTTCTATTAGTGTGATTTTGATCGTTTGCAATTATCAACCAACTCATTTATGGAGAGAAATGTTGAATTTTTGGTTGAATGCATGGAGGAGCTGTCCAGTGAACAACAAAAGGTTTGTTGTCCTCTTCCTCTTCAATATTTTTCATCCAAGTAGGCTTTCTTGTAACATGGGAAATGCCTTTCTGTGCAGTTCCAATTTTACTATCGGAATCTTTCACGTCAGCAAGCTCAGCAGCAAGCATGGCTTCAGAAGAGAAGGTAAAAGTGGGACTAGGACCGTAATTTTTTTGTCCTCGGGGATATTCTTATTTAAGTACTGAAGTGGAATGAAGCTTTATTTGGAAACTAAACGGGGGATTAACTGGGAGGACTAAGAAAGCTTAGAAGCTTGGAAACTGGAAATTGTGCATCAGTGCATGCCTAGTTCTCTACTGTCCTTTATTTTTCTAATTTCAATTTGATAATTTGAAACCTTAAATAGTTGAGGTTCATTCTTGAACTCTAGTAATTTATGTTAGAATTTTACAGTTCAAAATTCTGACAATAATCTGGTAAATGTCTTGGCTAAATCATCTTTTATCTGCTTTTACCAAACATTTTTTTTTTTAAAAAAAAAGATGCTAGGCATGATACTTTATGATTTTTGACTTGTAGAATAGATTTGGCTTACAAACTGTAGTATGTGAATCGTTAGTATGTGATAGAACTCATTTTATTATGCATGCAGCACTCTAGAAAAGGTCTGTTACTGAAATAGAAAATACATCAAAATTTTGAGATCAACTAAAATTAGAAAAGCCTCTTGCCTTATGAAATTAGTTTGTGCGTGTGTTTTTTTTTTTTTTTTTTGGAGTTAATAGAAGGCAAAAGGAAAGAATTAAGTAGAAGTGGAAAAAAAGTCTGGTTTAAATTCCGGAGAACAGGCAGCAAGACTGGTTTGAATTCCAGTCTGATTTTGAAGACAGACTGTAAATATTTTGGATTTAGATAATTTCTGGTGTTGCCTGTTGATTGAGATTTTATTGATTTATTGTTTTGTTTAATCAGTCTTGCTTTTAGTTTTCATATTTACATCCAGTAAATCGGATCTTATATTATGTGTAGATCAGATAACATGGCACGCAAAGCTGCAGGTGAGGAGCCATTGCCTGAGGAGGATCCTTCAAACCCCATCTTCAAGCCAATCCCTGAACCATCACGGTTGGAGACCTTCCTTATCACCAATCAAATTGCAAACTTTTGCAACCAAATTAATGGGTATGTAATGCACTGCAAGGCATAAAATTATTATCTTGTCTTGTGTATATATTGTCAACATTTTTAACAATGGGATTGAACATGCTCTCATTCACTGCTGAAGATATTTTTATATGCTACATTTGGAGTATATAGTTTGGGATTCCATCTACATTGCCTGTTGGTTTTTACTAGGCCCTTATTAGGCTTGAGCTTATTTTACTACCGGAAAAAAAAAAAAAAGAATTTCCAATGACTTGGTGTGAAGTGTGATTTGTTCCCATTTATTGGAAGTACGAGCTACAAGCAAATGCACATGCGTATCTACATATCAGTTGAAATGTAGGAGTGTTTTATGTATTTTTGGTATTGATAAATAACAGTTGAAAACATCATGGTCTTTAATTGGAAAGTATGGTACCGATTTTAGCGCAAGGATCTGACTTTTTGAGTTGTTCGAAGAAGAAAAATACTTGATAAATGAGAGATCTAACCTTTTCTTGGAACTGATATATTAGAAAATAAATGAGAGATCTAAACCTTTTCTTGGAACTGATATATTAGAAAATAAATTGTGGGATTCAACTACCGGGAGAACTCGGCTTTGATGTCTGCTTTTGACATTTGTAGAAGGGCTATATGTCCATTCCTTTGCTTGGCAAAGGAAAAAAAGATTAATTTGCCTGATGTATTTTTGTTATTCTTGCTTGTTGGTAAAGTTGACAGGTCATCTCATATGTGCACCTGACTTTGCAGGGTTGCTGGACAGAGCTTCAGCAGAATGTACTTGACGAAAGCATTACAAGATAGTTGATGTTTCAGTTTCAAAGTGACATTTCTTGGAAGAGGATGCCTAATTTTCAAACGAGAAGTTTTTAGAGTAGAAAAACCACGGATAAATTAGTCTCTCTAATGCTCAATTCATATTTTGTTTATTTGAATGTTTTGTTATTGGAGGTTGAAAATCGATTGTTAGATTTTATGAGAATGGTTCAATGGCTCAGGATGAGGCTACTGGCTTGTGGGCATGCGAGTAATTTGCCCTTATATTTTTTCTTTTTATTGGATTAAGTTTCTTAATGGAAGAGGTAAGTTCTATTGTTGTCTTTCTCTGAAGTCCAACGCAAACATTTCAGCAAATCCGAAGCTATATTGGCAAGTGGCTGAAACGCTTTAGCGAAAGGCAAATGCTTACAAATGAAAAAGCAAAGAAGGTAATAAATATTAGTATCTGCTTTTGGTTCACATTTTCTCGCGTCTTTCTCCATGCTTTCCTATCGTGAACTACCATTGCCAAATTCGTCTACAGCTACCAGTTCATTACATGTATAACGAAATTTAAGTTTGGGAGATTATAGTTGAAAAGTTGCGTTCACGAGTCCTTTCCCCCAAATCCTTTTAATTTACGAGTCAGTTGGATAATTAAATGTCATTAAAATGCGGTCGGGCGTCCAAAGTGAATTAAATCAAACCTGATTTCATGACGCTTTAATGGCAACAAGAGAAGGCCAAGCGTTGCGAAGACAGAATGCCAAGGAAAAAGATACCCAAGCGTCCTTTGACGTTCAAAACTCTCTATTCTTTATTTTTTTAAAAAAAATTACACTTCAAACTATATAATTAAAAAGAATAAAAAAAAAAGAAAACTCAGGATAGAATGGCCTTGTGACAAAAAAAAATTATAAGAGAACATTTTTAGCTATAAATGGCAAAATAATAACAAAATTAAGGACTAGGCTCGAAAGATGATTTTCTGCAAATTGACCACCAATTCGCCAAAATGTTAGGTTTTCTTTTTAGCTTAAAATAGTTGTTGGGAAAGATTGAAACAAGTATGAATAAATTGATTTACGAGTACTAGCATAATGCCTGCCGCACATTATCGTGAATCTTTCATCAACATCGCACAAAACCCAACCAAAACAAGCATGTAACACAATATAACAGGAGGAAATTGCAAGAGCTTTACATCTACAGTAAGTGGCAAAAATTCAAAAATTCAAGTGTGGCACATGCTGGGCATCTATGAAACCATTTACGGAATGGAATCAATTCTGTATATTCATGACAGCTCAATCCTCATCCCCCAATAAAGAAGCTAACGAGATATGATGTCTGATAATCGATTTTGTGCATCTGGAGGTATTTCTCTTCCAGGAACCTGGACCTTAAGAAGATTAGCATACCTGTAAAGGAAAGATTTAATGTGTTATAAAATATATAATTTTTGTTTCATTTAAAATAAATTATTAAGTCATAGCAACTGACTCTGTGGCTGTAAACAAGTGTTCATGCTCTGTGATGAAAGCAAGCAAGGCCTGCAAACCACAGAGATAACAAATACGATGTTAGCATTGCAGAACACTGATGTATGAAACAAGAACTCCAATTCAGCAGACTCGCCTCATATGGCATGTTTAATAGTTCATAATACGTGCGCACGTGATCTAATCTCTGTTGTATAGCTTCACTATCAATTGATGGAATAACTGCAAGAGCCTTTAATACAAAAAAAAAAAAAAAAAGTTGAGCTGCTTCACTATCAATTGATGGAATCAACTGCTTGAATTCTAAATTCTACCTGCTCAAGAGCTATTGAATTCCGACATATCTGTTGAACCCCGAAAAGGTTGATAAATTTCATGTCAGCCAAAGCCTAAAAAGACAATAGCATCTTCAATACTATAGTAAACAGGAAAACTGAATACCACAAAGCTAAAAAATCTATAGAATAACACCTTTTTTTTCCCCCTTTTTTCTCACAAAACATATAGAGAAAGTAGGATCTAAACCTTGATAGATGCATTTGCTGCAATACTACAAATTCCACCAAAAATGTAATTCCGCTTCACTTCCGCAACAAAAGGTGCCATTTCCTCATCTCTGCGTGTTATCTGGAGGTGCAAAAATGGAGTCACTTTTAAATCTAATAGAACAAACAGCATAATATCAACAAATTGAAGAAATTATTTAATAACAAACAATGAATACGCTCACATAATTACTGCACATCAGAGAAGCAAGAAAGCAAATAAAAGATATTCCTGGCTTTTCCTCAGCTACTGATCTTTCATCAACAAATTAGATTGCACCAAAGATTCCTATAAAGTATCCCATATTGGTTAATTATAAGTGTGGTGCTTCTTATAAAGGCTTATGCAATTCTCTTAGCGAGCTTTCAAGGTTGACTTAGACCCTAGTTCATTTATTTAACACGATATCAATACCACCAGTCTTGTGATGTTGGCCCACTGCAGAAATCCAGTGCTACATACTTCACGCTCAATGTTTCCCGCATGTGTTTTGCCTTGAGCATAAAAGGAGTGTATTAACTATCTCACATTAGTTAATTATACGAGTATGGTGCACGATCCCCACCCCTCGAACGAGCTTTTAAGAGTTAGGCCAAGTCCATTTGCCTCAACAATGACCCTTCCTGTATCCGTGTCTCACAAATACCACACTTAAAAGCAGAATCTAAATCTCCTTCAAACTAAGTTCATATTGTGCATATTCATGTCAATTACCAGTTTTCTGTACTTGCTAATCACTCCATGGATGCATCATTTACACAAAATGTTTCACATTTTATACAGGATAATGTTGACAAGGAAGAGACCAGGTTGTTCTCTATTATCACAACAAACAAACAATTTTGAATAGAATTTTTTTTTCCTCGAAACATGAGAAGCCAGGTTGTTCTCCATTATGATGTTAGAGATACTGGAATAGGATCGAGTCACGGGACGATGAACGGGAAAGTCTTTCTCGATTAATTTCCCTTTTCTTATATCCCGATTTTTAGGACGACCTATCTTGAATAATTCAAACTCTTCAAAGGGAGAATGACACCTTAGAACTCGTTGGGAAGAGAGAGTTCTTAGATCTCTATTAATTTTTGTTTAAATTCTGGCTTGCGAACTTTTATTCATTCAATCCCTTAAATAAGACAGCGTTATTACAAAAATAGAAAACCTATTTTTTAAGTTTCATAAAAGGAAATATGAAAGATTCATCTACTAAGAAGGAAACAAAATAAAATAAAATCAATCACCATTTATTTGAGATCTAAGCCTAGGAAGGAAACAAAATAAAAATCAATCAACAATTATTAACCTAAACCTGTCTGAAAACACTGAAATGACCACGCCATAGCCAACATCCATAACAATACTCCCCACCACGAAAAAAAAAAGCTTGCCCTCAGGCTTCCAATGTAGGTGGATGCCTTCTGGTTACCCATTCTCATTTTAGAATGTGGGAAAAACATCATGATCTACTAATTCTAGCAAAAATAGCTTCTTACATTGATGAGAAGCTGTATATGGTTCATTGCAATTGTAACATAACCCTTTCAGTTGTCGTTCAGCCATTTTAGCTCTGCTAAGCTTCCTTATGAGTAGGGCTTGTGCTGCTGTATTCGTAGCCCCCATCGTTGTAGTTGAAGGGTCCCCCTTCTGGTTCGTCATGCCTTGCCCAATGAGGGAAGTATAACCATTTCTAGTGCCTGTCCATGTCCCGTTTTGATTGCTTCCCGCATATAGCATCTGCTGTTTTTGTGCGAAAGCTCTAGCAAGGCTCATAGCTGCTGCCAATTCAAAGGGTTTATGTATTTGGACATCCAAATGGATGGAATCATCCAGTCTAGCCATAAATAACCCAACTTGTTGATCCACCCTGACAAATTGACTAGCCCGCACCAATTTTTCCTGGAATTGCTGCTCATACGCTTTTACAGAACCTTTCTATCATAAACCAACCAAGTCACCCAGTGGATTGCTGCCTTCCGGAGGCCCGAATCTGATTGTGCAAGAATTTCGAAATTCTACCCAATTCATAGCTCGCCGTTCCAACTTTAACTGGTAGTACCAAAGTTGGGCCTCACCCAACAAGTGAAATGCTGCTAGGCTCACCTTATCCACTTCTGGAGTGTGCTGATTTTCAAAAAAGTGCTCGCATCTGTGGAGGCAGATTAGTGGATCTTCTGACCCATCAAAAGTTAGGAAATACAACTTAGTAAAGCGAGAAACAACTCCATTGGAGGAAGGGGCAGTCCCCCCAGCTATTGGTGGTGCATTGCCTCCATGATTTAGCAGCTGTGTAGTGCGGTCTAGAAGGACGGGGCTGCTGCTGCTGTGCTCAATGTCGCCTACTGTGAATTTACTCATTCCAATCATGAGGGTTTGGATTTGTTCTTGAAATTGTGCCGTGAATTGCTTGAATTGCTGGTCTAATTGATTCTCTAAGTTAACAATCCTAGAGTCAACCAAAGGTTCCATAATTGCTCGTTCTTCCTGTAGTAGGTTTCTGATCTCATCGTCCATCGTGATAGGCTCTGTTACCAAATTGTTTGAGATACTGGAATAGGACCGAGTCACAGGATGATGAACGGGAAAGTCTTTTTTGATTAATTTCCCTTTTCCTTTATCCTGATTCTTAGGATGACCTAACTTGAATAATTCAAACTCTTCGAAAGGAGAATGACACCTTAGAACTCGTTGGGAAGAGAGTTCTTAGATCTCTATCAATTTTTGTTTAAATTCTGGCTTGCAAACTTTTATTCATTTAGTCCCTTAAATAGGACAGTGTTATTACAAAAATAGGAAACCTATTTTTCAAGTTTCATAAAAGGAAACATGAAAAATTCATCTACTAGCAAGGAAACAAAATAAAATAAAATCAATCACCATTTATTTGAGATCTAAGCCTAGGGAGGAAACACAATAAAAATCAATTGTCAATATTGGAA
Organism: Hura crepitans; assembly: GCA_948208565.1. Classification (NCBI taxonomy): domain Eukaryota; kingdom Viridiplantae; phylum Streptophyta; class Magnoliopsida; order Malpighiales; family Euphorbiaceae; genus Hura; species Hura crepitans. The sequence continues at coordinate 18,510 of CANXYI010053378.1, forward strand.
GCTAGGCTTTTAGAATTTGAAAGTCGATTGGGCAGTCAGATTCAACAACTCTTCTTGTATTTTTTGTCAATGGTTGCAATTCATCGCTGCCTAACCAGCTGATGAATGGAAAAGGTGTAGCACACTAGCTGCCAGGAGGAGCAGTCCCTCAAGCAAGCAATGTGGTGGCCTGAATTCTAAAGGTTGATCTCTCAACTTTTCAGGAGTTAGAGAATCAATTAGATTTAGAAGATGGTCATAATTTCATTGATTATGCAAAAGTTATCCAACACTTCAAATTGGGAGTTCAAATTTGGTATAGTTTGGGTGTATCAATTGCAAACAAAGAGACCACTTTCAATACAGGAATTTGCCTAATGGATTCAACAAAATTGTGCTGCAACTTGGATCAACTATTCAATGAATTTAGTGATTTTCTTCAAAAGACAACATGGCTACCACGTATTCTCAACTGTAACCACTGCCTGAAGGAGCTTGAGGACAAGCTCAATTTCCAAGGAGGGAGCAATGTTACAGTTGTAATTGAGACCAGCTGTAATTAACATATAATTGTATTTTTAATAGTTATCTTATTTAGGAGATATTATTTAATTAGCAGATTTTATTTTATTTAGGAATTATTTTCATTATGGTAGAATTTTTAGTATTTATTTTTCTATTTTAATATTTCCTAAATGAATTCATTGTTTCCTAGTTAGAAAATAGTTTCTTATTTTATTAGGCTTGTAACTCTATTTAAAGAGGCTGAATCTTAATATATAAATAAGCAGAAAATTAAATAGAAAATACAAGAGATCGGGTTCTCTCTCTAACAAGTCCTAAGGTACGCAACTCTCTTTGACGAGTTCAAAGGTACAACCTCTCTTTGACAAGCTTAATTTATTGCCTGGTGTTTCAATCCACAAATTGGGACCACAACATCTGACAATAGACATGATTTTGAACATGTCTTTTTTTTTTTTCCTGAAACATAAGAACTAAGAAACCATTTGCTATTCGGAGTGAACAGGAAACAGAATCCATGAGCATGTGATGTATGGAAAGAATGCAAGTGAATTCAAGCGCTAAACAGACTGATAATTAGCAGTAAACATTGTCTCTGGCCATAATTTATCAAATGCATTTGAGAATTATCCAACTATTATCATTAGGTTATCAATAATTGAACCTAATATCACTGGGACAAGGTTTCCCCTTGAAGAAGACTTAGAATATACACAGCCAGTATATATTTCTTTCTGTGCTCAAATTAAACAACAAAATATTCTTCTTAAATCAGCATGTTTTTCTCAACTCCAACACAACGAATAAACTAAGAAGCATTGAAGAAAACCATCATCTAGATTCTTTATCAAGTAGCAACCAAAAGTCTATCTAAAAAATGAAAGAAATATTCTTCCAATACCAATAGTAAAAGATACCACATGGATAGCACCCTTGAACTTAGCAGCCTATAGAATTAAGGATCAGTTTACTTTGGATCTAAAGATATGCATTAAAATTCATTGCATGAATACCCTATGGATCAATAACAAGGTTCCTGGTCTATAGAGTGTTCGTCCTGCCTACACAATTAATCCAAAAGGAATAAACAATAAAATTCTACTTAAAACAGTACATAACCCTGAGCTAGAAGAACAAAGGTTTAGACAAACCTGCGATGAAATTATAAACATGACCAAATTCCTTAACATGAGCATTGAATTTCTATATACATTTTAGTTTCTTAACATGGAAACAAGTTTGCGGTTTAGTCCCAGAAATAAATGTGAGTTGTAAAAGAAAAATTAATCAATGAGGAATCCACACATTGATGATTTGGTCTCCAAAAGAGCCTATTCTCTTGAGGCAGAAATATGTCACAATTATAAATGACCACAAAAGCTATAGTGAATGATGCAACCTGTGCAGTGAGTGAAATAATGAAGTCATCTGGCTCTTCTGCATCCTGGTCCTCCAAGTACTCCCTGTTTGTCATTTCCTATTTCAAGATAATTCCATACAAAATTAGTCTGAAAGGCTTCATTTGTAACAATACAAAGCACTCATTAAATATATCTATGAAACCTGCATGTGGAAAAGAGTTTCCAACTGCATCTCTACACGCAAAACCTTCAGACAGTCAATTGCCAGTTTTCTATAGTCATCTGCAAATGATGCCAGATTCTTGCCATTTGCTTCTACTTGACTTGATATTCTTAAATTTGTTTGTCCAAGCCTGCAAGGTAGGCCAGATGCCCCCTTTATATAAGCTATTGAAAATAATTTCATATGAAAAAGTTTGAAGTATAATTTTCAGCTTCAATGCATCATAGATGCATATACTATCATCAGTTGGGCATAAAAAATTGTGCAACATAAACCCTCTCGCTATGCATCTCATTGGAAGTAAAAAGTGAAAGCTTAAAATACAACAGAATTAAGCATATTATACAACCATCCTTTTACTGACATTATTATCTTGGACATATCTGGTAATATTCATATTTTCTAAGCATATTTGTTCCGATATACTGGAGCGCCATATTGACATTTTCATTTTTTTAAAGACATCCAATGGGTTTCAACCGCTTCCCCAAGAGGCGAAGGATCAAGGAGTAAATCATTGGGAAGGTTATATTTATATTTTCTGAGTAACTCTGAAAGGTCAATTGTGTGTATCGCACAAGATAAGCTTATCTATTATTGTTAAGATCCAGGATATGCTACAGTAAGTTGGCCTACATCAGCTGTTGAGTACAATTCCAACAGCAGGCCCTTGTCCCGGCACATATTCCACAATATGCAACTTCAACACAAGGTCCACAAAAGGATAAACTATAGAGGTGGCGTTTTTCCACTTCCATGATAAAATTTAAGAAAATTGAAAAATGCCAATAGCTAGAGGAACCAACCCAGAAATCTTAAATACAGGTATGACCTCACAAAAGTTATGAATGAATACGTATTAATATACACTTAAATTTGAAAGAATCATGCTTCATCTCAAGCTAGCAGTTAGTCATCCAATTGCCCACATGTCTAACTTCAATACAATGGGGGGTAGAAGTAGGATAATATGGCACCATTAATGAAAAGGAAAAAGAGAAAAAAAAAAAAAAAGTAAGGAACCTTGCCTTTCAATGGAATCTGCAACATGCTCCAATGAATCACTAAGGGATGCTAGCAAAATAAGTTTGTTGTCATCACGAATAAGATTTTCCTGGAAACAAGACATGAAAGCAAAGGAAAAAAAAAAAAAGAATTTTCAACAGATCCTAAAAGACTATAATTTCAGGTGAAAACTAGAAGCTAGTGCTTAATGGAGAAGAAAGAATCTGAAAGATAACAGCTAATCACTAATTGATTAAACGGAAAAAAATACAGAAATTTGTGTCCTTGCTCTAATGATCTTTGAGAAAGAGAGAGGTATAGAGAGAGAGGAGCCAGAC
>CANXYI010053390.1:0-25474 GCA_948208565.1 Hura crepitans
GGAGAAGAGATCTATAGGTTAGTGAGTATACTGATGCCAACTTCTAATCTAATAAGGACAACTGTAAATCTCAATCCAAATACATATATATTATATGTGAAGGAGCAGTTGTTTAGAAGATTTCTAAATAGGACACGACTATGAATTATCCCACCAAAGTTGAATACATGGTAGCTTTTAATATAGCTAAGGAAGCTATTTGGATTAAAAAGTTCACTACAGAACTTGGAGTGGTTATAAGTATTTTTTATTCAATACCTATATATTGTGATAACAATAGGGCTATTGCGTAGGTTTGCAAACCATGATCTTATTAACCATCTAAAAATGTCCTTCAGCACTATTATCTAATCATAGAGATCGTTGCTAAATAGGATGTAAAAATTGAAAGGGTCCTTACAAATCATAACACAGTTGATCCTCTCACAAAAAGCATTATCACAAGGAAAGTTAGATCAAAACGTAAATGCAATGGGAATTAAGCACATAGGTGATTGGCTCTAGTGCAAGTGGGAGATTGTTAGAAGTATGCCCTAGAGCTTATGCAATAGGGTTATATTCATGTACTTAAACCTTGTGAATTTATACAATAAGGCTTTTCTCTTTATATCATGATACTTTTATATATATTACCTATAATTGTTTGCAATGTCTTAAACCATGTTATAAAATCCCCGGTTTAAAATCACACTACAGAGGAAATCATAAAGTGTTCACAATGTGAGATTTTTATTACATGTAAATGTGATATACCTAAATATCCCTAATCATAGTATTAATAAGATGGGACATTGTTAATATAAATAGATTAGCACATGTTATACTTCTTAATTAGATCAAGCAGTAGTTCTTTAGAAGCTGCAAGCATAGAGAGACTTAGAGTTAACATGTGGATGCTTATTTGGGAAATGAGTACATAGGAAACCCACCATGAGATCTTCACATGGATACTTAATCAATGTTAGTGAAAGTATCTCATCATATTAGTGGTGTAAGTATCCTTAAACTTGAGATCACTAAATGTCTTAAATATAGAGTGACATACATTGACTCCAAAGCTTTTACTTCAAACAAGAAGTATTCATGGTGAGGTACTTAGGTATCTCATGACATATTTAAAGATAAGGTAGTAATCAATAAAAGATTCACCAACCTGGATTATAATAGGGAGTTTATCTCACAGTTCTAATGTAACCCTCATAAGTTGAAATTTCATGAACAGTACCTCCAAGGCATGAATAGTGCTCCTTATGAGTCGGGGCACCTCAGAAAGGCCAAGAAGGGGCATATTAGTCATAAAACTTTAACGAGCTAGAAAATGGATAAAATGAAATAATTTAAAAATTTAGCAAAACCAATAAATTATTTCGGGTCAAAAACTAGTGAATAGTGACATAAAATGAGGTTGTGCCGAGATAGCTCTAGGATGTGTCGGGATGGATCCAAAAATACCATACCCTGAATCTCAAAAATTCCACTCTACATGTTGGTGAAGGAATTTTAATTTTTTGAGATCATCTGGTATTTATTTAGAAAGAGAAGCACAAACAAGGCCTTAAAGTGGTGGAAAATGGGTGTTCTCACACCTTAGGTATGTGGATTTGTTATAATTGATGCATGCCTTATGTATTTGTAGGTATTTTTGTGTGTATATGTGTATGGAATTCTTAAAAGTTAGGGTTTAATATGGAATTGATGCAAATTGATGGTATAGTTGTGTTTATGGCAAGAAAATAATGGTGTATGCATGATTTGGATGAGAGAAAATGAGTGGAAGTGTGTGCACTTGCGTTGGCCAAAACATATGTGTGTGTATATCATGGCATATATACATGTATATGGCATGAAATGTATGGCATTAACATGTAATTGGCATGAAAATAAGTATAGCAAAATGAATGCAAGAAATAAGATGAAATAGATAAAGATTTAATGAATTATGACCTAAATTGGTGTGTAGTGGTGTCATGTGGAATGGCATAAGAAAATAGGGATTATAACGTAGGATTAATGGCCTAATGATGATTAATGAAATAATGGTAATATTGAGGCATAAAGATTGATGAAATAATGAATTCATGGTGAGCATGAATGGTGACATAGAAATTATGATAATCAAAAGTGACCAAATGAATAGTGGTTGCTATAAAAATGACCAAATGAATAGTAACATGAGGAAAATTGATCATATGAATAGTGATGTTGCGAAAAATGACCCATAACTAGGAAAAGTGCGTAAGTGCACCCTGAAGGTACATGTGAGATATTGGTATTGCTATAATAATTAAAAGATGACTAATAATTAAATAATGATGATTAATCAGTAATTAAGCCCATCAACTAGACACTCACTAGATGGGTTGACCGGTCAACTAGGGAGTTAGCAACTGCTAGGAAGTTTGGTTCCTTTGAGGCTATTATTGTCTGATGGATGTGGGAGGTGCAGCCACCGAGGTTCTGATGTTAAGCCCTACACACTCAGGTATTAGGAGGTCCTACAGGGCTGATCCCTACTACCTATTGGATTGATTGTGGATATTAGGAGGTCCCACGAGGCTGATTCCTACTATCCACTAGTGTTATATTGGACATGATGATTTAGAAAATTGGGAGGTCCTATGGGGCTGATCCCTGCTATCCCTTTTACAGATATTAAGAGATCTATAGACTGATCCCTGCCATCTATTAGTCCGGTATTAGGAGGTTCCATAGAGCTTATCCCTACTACCGGACCAGCTAGGTGTAGTTACTAAGGCCCAAAATATAGGTCACTGCATAGTATAGATCCCATTATCCGGTGTCTTAAAGTATAGTCTATCAATCATGGGCCTAAATAATAAATTGATTAACTGGATGTAAAATAATTTGACTAATAAAAATAGTTACTAAGTAAAGATAATAACACTCACGGGAACATATCAGAGTAGGTTACTTGTATAATAAGTTAATGTAATGGGAAAAACATAGCTGATGAACTTGTGATAGCACGATATGCCATTACTTCAATACTCATAACTAGATGTATCTCATATCATTCATGTATGCTTACATGCATGACATGTATTTATTATATCAATTCCACCACTGAGTGTATACTCAGTATGTCGGTGTTTCGATGCGTAGGTTTTAGAAATGCTTAGCTAGCTAGCCTCACCATATGCAGTATAGTTGTTTCCTTTAGGTAATCTTTATGTACCTTTTTGGGAGATTGAACTAGTGGCACTCGTGTACATGTGTGGATGTATAGAAAGACATGGTCCTAGATGCTATATAAGGTAAACATGTAATAATAATTGTTTAACCTACTTTAACTGATGGAATATGTATGTCTGTGTAGCTTATATTATATGACTGTGTTGGTTGCTTATATGTTGTGGGTCTAAGACCCTGTGTTGAAGTTATTGGCTATGTGTGATGTGATTTAAGGGACTAGAAAGGTCTAGGAGTTATGGAATAGATGGGTAGCAGTCATAAAAGTGTTTTTATGCAGGGAAAATTTTTGGCTTTTTACTCGGATATTCGTTATGCTGCCCAATTTTCTATAAAAAGGATAACAAACATAAAATAATATTTTATCAGACTAAAACAAATAGTATTAGAAGGTCATATGATAATGGACACAAACTAGGCAAGACAGGACAATAATATAAAAGAAGCCATAAGTGTTAAACGAATGAACCCTGGAGAAGTTTAAGGATGGGTGACCCACGCAAAGTAGCACTCTTTGTTTATTTCCTATAGGAATGGGCAGAGGGTATTACATCTGATGAGTAACCTATATTCAAGAATCTCTAGCCAGAGCAAAGTGCTATGACTAAATAGGATTCACAAAGGGCATTTTGGGAATAAAGGTTAAATTATCAGTATAATATGTTTATATCTTAATTAAAAATACTTAGTTAAGCTATGAGTAGACACAAGTCCATACTCAAAACTGGATGAGGTAAAAGATGCTAAAAGGAATCTATTGCACCATAATTGTATATGGAAGGATTAAATCAAACCATTTGACCTTTTAGCACTTGGGAGTCTTGTTGCATGGCTAGATACCTCTCTTGACTTGTACATAAGTGATATATGAATTGGTGAATTGATATTGATTCAATAAGATTGACTCTATAGAGTCCAAGTTAGATTAGGACTCTATTTCACTTTATACTACCAAGCTATTCTAGAAACCCATAGGGTCACACACATAAAAAGAGTTCGAGGAAGATTCAATGATATTGAATGTTTTAATGATATGAGATATCATTAGAAGGTGAATTAAGAAGAAAAAAAATAAGCAAATAGGCTTGGGGTCCACTTGCAAATATATAGTCAAGAAATTAGGGTTTCTAGACTTAGGCCTTATTAGGTCTAAATTTTAATTATTCTTGCATCTGATTTTTTATGGGCTTTAAAAGGCCTAAATTAGAGTAATTATTAATCCAAAATAGGGCCTAGGAGTATAACATAGGATTAATGAAAGTAGAGCTAAAGCAGAATGCATATAAGCCCACTTAAGGGCCTATATGCGTAAGACTAAATAGGACTTAATTGGTGTAATGCCCGAAAAATCCAAGTGTTATGAATAGCACTTTTGAGGACGTGAATAGGGTTTTCCAAGGTCGGGTGACACTAATCTTACTGGATGAAAGTATTAATCATAACATAATTTTGAGTTAAATTTAAAGCCAAAACGAAGTCGTTTAGATGGTTAAAAATGATAGTTAAGTTTTATGGCACTACTACATGAATAGTGACCTAGTTTTAGTTGAACCATAAAACATCCAAAAAGTTGCTCAGAAAATTCTAGGATTAATACAACTTGGTACTCAAAAATTCTAATTAGTCCATTGGCACTCGAATTGGAATTTTGGGAGATCAGGAAGTATTTTTACTAAAATCGAGTAACCTTAAAAACTATATTTTTAATCGATTTTTTGTGATTTTTTAGCATGGAGTTTTAGAGGCTTTGGAGGTTTGATTTAAGGATATTTATGGATCTCTCAAATGTCAAAAATGAGGCAAGAAAATTTGAAAAAAAAAAGAGGACTATAAAAGGGTCAAACCTTGGTCAAAAGAAAAATAGTCTTCATCGGCCTTTAAGCCAAGGGACTTGACGCCACCTTTAAAGAGGGAGGAGCTATTTTTGCTTTTTCAATCTTATTCCTAGCTCGAATTTCTCAAAAAATCGAAATAAAAGCTCATTTTTTCATCTTGATGAATAGTAACTCGAGATTGATCAGGTAAGATTTTTTGAAGTTTGATATTTTTTTTCATGTTCCCTAGTTGCCCAAGGTTATATATATGTAATCGGTTTTTCATTTTAGTGTCCGTATGAATTTATACGAATTTTTACTTATTGAATCTGTAATGGATAGTTGAGGAAATTTACATAACAAGAAAAAAGAGAAAAGAGAAGGTGTAGACAATCCTCGATGATATATTTTGACTCTCTTGGTATTTTTAATTGAAATAAATTATGAGATTTTACATGTGCCTTAATTGTTCCATATTATGTAATAAATTGTGTTTATGTATTAATTGTTTAATTATGTTTTATTAATGGCTTTTAGTCATGTTTAATGATATTATAAAAGTATGTTGAGGTAATTAATGATGTAAGAATGATAAGAATAATATACATTGATAGGATGTGTAATGTTGACAAGCATATATGTGTATGTATGTTATGCATTATACATGATAAATATGATGTATGACCAAGAATAGATACATATGTCTCTATAGATATTGATTATGATGTCAAATCTATGAAAATGGAATTTTAAAGGGCTTAAAGCCATTATGGTTGAATGGCCATTTGATGTTTATATGCATGTGTGTTTGCTTCATGTAGGCATTTAGTAATTGGTGCATAATGTTATAGATGTATATAATTACAAAAGCATGTATTGATCCTTAGATGTGAATAAAGATATATGTAGCATGAGAAGGAATGTGGTGGCCAAATGGCCTAGATGCATGAACGTATATGCATGTTATCATATAATACATGCAAGGGATGATTAATGTATGTGATTTTAATATATGATCATGTACATGTGAGATGAGTTATGTTATGTAAATATGTGCATTTAGGATGCATGAATAAGGTTATGGTCTATGATGCATTAATGCATGTGTATGTTTAATAACAAGCATGATATGGATAATGTATGATCATATGCATGTTTATGGTTATGAAAAATTATGTTGATAAGTGTAAATGAGAAAACATGTATAGTTAAGCAATCTATGATGGCTTGGCCGAATGGTCTATGGTAATGGCCATAATGCGTTTAAGGAAATTATGAGCATTTTTGTGACATGATGAAATGTCGTGACATAAGAATGTGTTACATAATTAATAATAATGCATGAATGCATCCTTATGTTTCTTATAATTAACTGTGTTGGGTATGTGCATAATGCTAGATCATTATGTTAATGTCTTACTATTAGCATTATAAAATGTAAAAATGGTATATGAATTTTGAGTATGTTCAGGTTTATGCCTTAAATTTCTTATGCTATCTTGGTTGAAGCATTTTGCATGATATGAGGATGTCTAGTTATGAGTTCATAATGGATAGCATTGTAAATTGTCATTTTGCATGTCATAAAGTAACAATTTATGTTTAATAACATGGTGAACCGATGATATTGCTTTTCTTGATTAGTCATTAGTTAGCTAAACCATTTTAATTAAAAGCTATATTAAGCAATATTAATGAAGTGAAACTAAAAATAATTGGTTAGTAGCCTATATAAGTAAACAGCCTAGTTAGATAGGTTGACCGGTCAACTAGGAGTCATAGCAGCTGTTAGGGTAATTTGGTACCTCTATAGCCTTCGAGTTGTGATGCGTGAACCTTCAAGTTATTGTATATCCTGACCTTCGAGTATGATGCATTAATCTTTGGATATTATTTTTCTCACCTTCGAGTCTAATGCATGTTGATCATTAGATCTTATGTTCTGACCTTCCGGTCTAATGCTTGATAACCTATGGGTCTATGATTTTTCTGACCCTCGAGTCTAATGCATACGAGGCCTACGTGGTTTCAAGGACCTAGGTGGTCCACTTGATACTCTATTATCCATAGTATATGTGTTTTTTTGGTTATAGGCATAATTAAAGACATTATTTAAAAGATATCATTATGGAGAAAGATAAAGTTGATTTCATGATGCTTTATGTTTCGAATTATGCATAACATGTATAAATAATGCATGATTTTATGATACATAAATGCTATGATTCTAGTCATGTTTTGGCACATATGCACAGTAAGTATGATTTATGCATATCATGTGATTATTGGCATGTTTGAATGGATATAATAGTGTATAATGTTTACGGCGTAATCCATAAGTTATTTCGATTACACCACTAAGTTATTGCTTAGCATATCGTCTATTTTTGCAATGCGTAGGTAAGGAGACAATTTGAGCTAAAAGCCCTGAATCACTAAGTTATTAAGAGAAAAAAGATTCTTTTTGGTATATTTTGTATCTGTATATCTAAATTTTTTATGTATAAATAGAAAGCACTCATATGATGTAATTTTTTGGAATGTGGATGTTAGATATAAATATAAATTTTTAGATTTCAAATGTCTGGAACTTATTTTAAAGTTAAATTTTGGACTGTGTTTATTGCATGTTGTTAAAACTAATGCATATTTTGTGATGTTATGTTGCTGGTCGATGTGGAGTGATCAGGAAGATCACAAGAGATGAGGATTGTTGAGAAAATGTTATAGAAGTGCTTTTTATATTGCAGGTTACTATTCATATTTGGGATAGTGCCTCGATACAGCCGTTATGCTGTTAAATTTTCAACACATGATTTCCAAATGTGGAATGTAACCAGTTTTTGAAAAATTTTTGTAAACCTATATTTTTATGAAATAAACATTTTGTTAAGAATGATTTAATCATATTTGGAAAGAGTTATCATGATATGAGTTTGGTTACACATTGGTAGGCACATTCTTTATTTTGGTCCGGCAACTAAATCAAGTAAGGAGTGTTATATTTAGTGATATTAGAGCTCCAATTTAGGCATTCTTAGGCAACATATAAGTTCTTTAAATTAAATTTATACGTCATAAAATTTATGATATCAAGGCTTATGAATTATTCTCTTACCTACAGATAAGATGAGTGATCACGCACCACACCATGAAAAGGAAGTCGAGAGTCAGCTTTCATGTCTATGGGACAAAAGTCCAATAGGGTTGCATCTATATTCGGTAGTGTGGCAAGGCAAGTATCTTTTACAACTCAAGTGTTACTAGTGTTTTTATAAGAGATGCTACAGCTCTTAAGATAGGCTACAATTATTGCTCCACTACCAACACAGTAGGTAAAAGTTCCTTTAGCTCTCCAGAATACTTACCTTAAGAAAGTCAAGAAGATAGGGGCCAATGGTATTAAAGGAAGGGGTATTATAGAGCCTAAGAAGGTAGAATACTAGTTGGACTGTACTAAAAACATTATAAGGTAGATGAGATGCACCCCAAAAGAAAAGGTGATTTGTGCCACATCTTTGCTCCAAGAAGAAGCATCAAAGTGGTCGAAAGATTTGACTAAGCATAAGACAGAGGAAGAGCAGAATTAGGACTTTTTTCTTATTAGAGTTCCACAATAAGTATGTCATAGAAGACTATTTTGATAATAGGAGATAACAGTTCATAGATCTTAAGTAAGAGCAGAAGTCCATTAAAGAGTACGAGGACTTTGCTATGTTGAGTCGATATGCTAAGGACACCATTTCTGTAGAAGTTGACAAGTGTAAGAGATTTGAGAAGGGATTGCCTATGGACATCAAGTCACAGGTAGTTCTTATAAAGATTAAAGACTTCTCAGAGCTAGTATCTGTCTGCGGATCCATTAAGGGAGTACAGAAAGATAAGAGGTAGTTTTATCAAAAGAAGCAGTCCTTTGGTCAAGAAGCTTCTAGTGTAGCTAAAAAATTAAATAAAAAGTTCAAGGGGAATCAATATGGGGCACAATAGTAGACACAAAAACAAGGCTAGTCTCAATGTAAGGTCATACAAGCAAAGCTGGGCAGTGATCTCAGGCTGCCAATACACTAGTTTCTATAGCCAAGAGTGGCCAAATACCTCAGTGTCAAACTTGCCATAAGAGATATCTAAGAAAGTATTAGAAGCTAAAGCTGGGTGTGTGCTTTTTGTGTAAGTCATCGGATCATTTTCATAAAGATTATCCAAAAAAAGCTGATGTCGAATAGGGATTTGTACATATTTCTATTAAAAGCTAAAAAAGAGAGCAAAGAGAAAGAGTAGAGAAAGCCCAGAGGGACATATTAAAGTCTAAAGCTGGGTACAGAGCTCTTACCAAGTAATATGCCATTAGAGCTAGGGAGGAGGCTAATGCACCAAACATTATTATTAGTACTTTTCTTCTCTTTGACTCATCTGCTTTGGCTTTGATAGATCTAAGGTTTACACATTTGTATATGTGCACAGCGTGAGCATAAGAATAAGTGTTAAATTTTGAGTTTCTTGACTCAGAGATTTTAGTTAGCAATCCCATAAGTCAGCATGTCATAGTAAACAAGGTTTACAAAGAGTGTTCTTTGATGGTTCAAAGGCACAAGTTTTTAGCTGATCTTATGACCTTTTGATGAGTTTGACTTGATTTTAGGCATGGACTGGTTGTCTAAGTATCAAGCAATGGTGGATTGCAAGTTGAGGAGGATATCTCTTAAAGTAAAAGATGGGATTAAGATTACAATTATGGGCAAGAGGAAAAACTTTTTATCTTATATCATATTAGATATGACAGCAAGGCATATGTTGCAAAAAGGTTATCTAGATTTCTTGGCTCATGTATATGATACTCGTAAAGGTGAGCCAGATGCTAGTCATATACTAGTAGTGTCAGAGTTTGTAGATATTTTCCTTAAAGAGTTACCTAGTTTGTTGCCAGAATGGGAACTCGAGTTTAATATTGAGGTTCTACCTGACACTGCTTTAGTATTGATAGCTCCATATCGGATGGCTCTAGTAAAGTTAAAAGAGTTAAAGATTTAGCTTCAATAGTTGCTTGATAAGGGCTTTATAAGACCGAATGTGATGCCTTAGGGACCACTAGTTCTATTTGTTAAAAAGAATGATAGTTCTCTTCAATTGTGTGTGGATTATAGATAGTTAAATAAAGTGACCGTCAAGAACAAGTATTATTTGCCACTAATAGATGATCTATTTGATCAGCTTAAAGGAGCTGGAGTATTCTTTAAGATTGATTTGAGATCTAGTTATTACTAGTTAAGAGTTAAAGAGTCTGAAGTGGTGAAGATAGCTTTCAGAATAAGATATAGCCATTATAAGTTCTTGGTAATGCCATTTAGGCTTACCAATGCTCTTGCAGCTTTTATGGATCTGATGAACCAGGTGTTCAAATGGCATCTTGATCAATTTGTAGTGGTTTTTATTAAAGTTTATTCAAAGAATAAAAAGGATTATGAATAACATCTGAGAATAGTTTTGCAGGTTCTTAGAGATGAGAAGCTTTATGTTGAGCTCAGCAAGTATGAGTTTTAGCTTAGTGGAGTGTCTTTTCTTAGGCACATAGCTTCCACAGAGGGGATCTTTATTGATCTTAATAAGATTTAGGCAGTAATGGAGTGGAAGCCACCCAGGAATACCACAGAGATCAAGAGTTTCCTTAGTTTGGTAGGGTATTATAGATGGTTTGTCAAGGGTTTTTCTTTGATAGCAACACCTATGACTTACCTGTGAAGTAAAGATGTTAAGTTTGTTTAGGATAGCAGATGTCAAAAGAGTTTTGACAAGCTTCAAGTGATATTGACAAAAGCACCAATTCTTGTTCAGCTAGTTTCTAGGAAGGATTTAACCATTATAGTGATGCATCTCATAATGGGTTGGGTTGTGTTTTGATCCAAGATGGCAAATTTGTCACTTATGCTTCGAGAAGCTGAAGCCACATAAGAAGAACTACCCTACTCATGATTTAGAGCTTACAACTATTGAGTTTGCTCTGAAGATTTAGAGACACTATCTTTATAGAGAGAAGTGTTATGTTTACACTGATCACAAAAGTTTGAAGTATCTTTCTACACAAAAGGAGCTACACTTGAGACAAATGAGATGGATGGAATTAATCAAAGACTATGACTATTTGATTGATTATCATCTAGGGAAGGCTAATGTAGTGGCTAATGGACTTAGTTGAAAAGCCATGAGAGCCATGAATGTTAAGTTATAGTTTTTGGATAATGATACTTTATTAGCAGAGATACAAGTGAAGCCCAATTTGCTATAGCAAGTCCAGGATTGGCAAAGAGACAATCAAAGGCTGATAAGTGTTATCCAAGAGGGAAAGTCTACTGAGTATAAGATCAAAAGTCATAATTATTTATACTACCACGATAGGATTTGTGTGCCAGATGTGGAAGAGCTGAAGAAGAAGATTTTGCAACAAGCTCATAATGCTCTTTATGATATACATCCTAGTAGCATGAAGATGTACTAGGATTTAAAGATATTTTATTGGTAGCATAGTATGAAGAGGAATGTATCTAAGTTTGTGACCAAATGCCTTACTTTTCAATAGGTAAAGGTAGAGCATCAGCTTTCATCTAGATTGCTTCATCCTATAGCAATTCTAGAATAGAACAGGGAAACTATAGATTTTGTTATGAGTTGCTTATAACTAGGAGTATATATAATTCAATATGAGTTGTAATAGACCATTTGACTAAGACTGCTCATTTCATACCAGTAAGGGTGGACTACTCTTTGGAAAAGCTTATTGAGTTATATATAGATGAGATCATCAAGCGGCATGAAGTGTTGTCTTCTATCATATTTGATCAAGACCTATAATTTACATTAAGACTTTGAAAAAAAGCTTCACAATGACTTAGGAACTTGATTGAGTTTTAGTATGGCATTTCATCCTCAAACTGATAGATAGTCAATCAAGTAATCTTTTAGTACTTGAGTGATTGATGTTAAGTTATGTATGATGTTATGCTCATGTTAAAGCATGGTTATCAGGTGCTTGAAGATATGTTGAGGAGTTATGCCATCGAGTTCAAGTGTAGCTGGGATCACTATCTATCATTGGTGAAGTTTGCTTATAATAATAGCCATCAAGTGAGCTTGGGTATGGCTCTGTATGAGGCATTGCACAGAAGGAAATGTAGAACTCCTTTGTGCTAGAATGAGCTCAGTGAGACTAAACTTATGGGACCAGACTTGATCAAAGATGTAGAGCAGAAAGTGAATATCATTAAGGACAGGTTAAAAGCAGCTTCTGACAGGCAGAAGTCATATGCTAATCTGAAGAGAAAAGATATTTAGTATGAGGTGGTAGACAAGTATTTCTTAAGGTTTCACTTTGGAAAAAGGATTTGCATATTGGCAAGAAGGGAAAGTTAAGTCTTAGGTTTATTAGGTCATATGAAGTGATAGAACGTGTGGGACTAGTAGCTTATAGACTAGCTCTGCCTCCTAAACTTTAGTAGATTCATGATGTTTTTGATGTATCCATGCTACAAAGATATATATCGGATCCTACACATGTGCTATCAGTGGAAAAAGTTAAGATTAGTCTAGATCTATCTCATAAAGAAGAACTTGTAAGGATCTTAGACAGAGAGGTTAAAGAGCTTAAAAATAAGTTAGTACCTCTAATGAAAGTTCTCTAAAGGCACTATGGGATGGAAGAGGCTACATGGTAAATAGAAGCTCAGATGAGAGAGCAATATCCTCAATTATTTGAGCTAGGTAATGTGACTTGAATAGTACTTCCCGATATGTGAATAGTATTTCCAAAGGTGGGGTCACACTAATCTTAATAAATGAAAGTATTAATCATAACATAATTTTGGACAAAATTTGAAACCAAGCCAAAGTTGTTTAAATGGTTAAAAATGATAGTTAAGTTTTATAACAATGTCACATAAAAAGTGACCTAGTTTTAGTTAAATAGTAAAATATTCAAAAAGTTGCTTTAAAAAATTTGGGAATAATATAACCTGGTACTCAAAAATTCTAATTAGTGTGTTGGTGCTAGAATTGAAATTCTTGGAAATCAGGAAGTATTCTTACTAAAATTGGGTAAACTTAAAAACTATGTTGTTAATCGATTTTTCATGATTTTTTAGCATAAATTTTTAAAGGCTTTTGAGGTTTGATTTATGGACATTTATGAGTCTCTCATATGTTGAAAATAAGGTAAGAGAAATTGAAAAAAAGAAGACCATAAAAGGGTCAAACCTTAGTCAAAAAGAGAATAGTCTTCTTCCTTTGAGCCAAGGCAGTCGACGCCACCATCAAAGAGGAAGGAGCCATTTTTACTCCTCCAAACTCTAATTTAATCCTATTATATGCCATCCAAGACCCAAGTTCACACCTCTACGACCCATTCCTAGCTCGAATTTCTCAAAAAAAGAAAGAAAAGCTCAATTTTTCATCTCAATGAATAGTAACTCAAGATTGATTGGATAAGATTTTTTGAAGTTTGATATTTTTTCCATGTTCCCTAAGTGCCCAAGGTCGTGTTTATGTAGTCCATTTTTCATTTATGTCTATATGAATTTATACGAATTTTTGTGTAGTGGATTTATAATGGACAATTGAAAAAACCAACAAAATGAGAAAAAAGGGGAAAGAGAAGGTGTAGATAGTCCTCGATGGTGTATTTCGACTCACTTGGTATATGTAATTGAAATAAATTGAGAGATTTTGCATATGCCCTAATTGTTCCATATTATGTAATAAATTGTGTTTATGTGTTAATTACCTAATTATGTTTATTAATGGCTTTTAATCATGTTTAATAATATTATGGATGTATGTTAAGATTATTAATAATGTTAGAATGATGAGAATAATGTATGTTAATAGGATGTGTAATGTTGACATGCATGTATGTTGTGCATTATGCATGATGAATATGATGTATGATCAAGAATGGATACATGTGTCTATATGGACATTAATTATGATGTTGAATACATGAAAATGGAATTTTAGAGGGCTTGAAGGCTCTATGACCAAATGGCCATTTGATGTTTATATACATGTGTGCTTACTTCACGTAGGCATTTGATAATTGGTGCATGATGCTATGGATGTATATGATTACGAGAGCATGTATTGAGCCTTGGATATGAATAAAGATATGTGAAGCATGAGAAGGGATGTGGTGGCTGAATGGCCTAGATGCATGAATGTATATGCATGTGGTCATATAATACATGCAAGTGATGATTAATGTATGTGATTTTAATATATGATCATGTGCATGTGAGATGAGTTATGTTATGTAAATCAGTGCATGTAGAATGTATGAAAAAGGTTATGGCCTATTATGCATTATGCATGTGTATGTTTAATAACAAGCATGATGTGGATAATGCATGATAATATGCATGTTTATGGTCATGAAAAATTGTGTTGATGCAGGTAAATGAGAAAACATGTATGGTTAAGCAATTTATGATGGCTTAGCCGAATAGTCTATGGTAATGCCCATGATGCATTTAAGGATATTATGAGCATTTTTATGACATGATGAAATGTCATGGTATGGGAATGTGTTACATGATTGATAATAATATGTCAATAGATCCTTATGTTTCTTATAATTAAATGCATTGGATATGTGCATAATGTTATATCATTATGTCAATGTCTTGCTATTAACATTATAAAATGTCATAATGGTGTATGATTTTGAGTATGTTTGGGTTTATGCCTAAAATTTCTTATGCTATCTTGGTTGAAGCATTTACATGATATGAGATGTTCGGTTATGAGTTCATAATGGATGGCATTGTAAATTCTCATTTTTACATATCGTAATGTAACAATTTATGTTTAATAAAATGGTGAACTGATGACATTGCTTTTCCTGATTAGTCATTAGTTGGCTAAACCATTTTAATTAAAAGCTATATTAAGTAATATTAATGAAGTGAAACTAAAATAATTGGTTAGTAGCCCATGCAAGTAAACAGCCTAGTAGAATAGGTTGAGCAGTCAGCTAGAAGTGATAGCAACTGTTAGGGTACTTTGGTACCTCTATAGCCTTCGGGTTGCAATGCGTGAACCTTCGGGTTATTATATCTCCTGACCTTTGAGTCTAATGTGTTAATCTTAAGATCTTATTTTTTTGATCTTTGGATCTGATGTGTGTTGATCATTGGATCTTATGTTTTAACCTTCGAGTCTGATGTGTAATGATGTAATGCCTTGAAAATGCCTAATATATGAAAAGTACTTTCAAAGATGCGTTTGATCATCCAGAGATCTAGGCTATACTAACACTGCCAGATGAAAGTATTAATCATAAAAGATTTATGTGTGAAGTTTCAAGCGAAAACAAAGTCATTAAGAGGGTTAAAAGAAAGGTTAAAATTTTCACACCGGTGCTTTATGAATAGTATCATAGTGAAAGTTGAACAATAAAATATTTTATTTTTGCTTAAACTAACCTGAAAATGATACAACCTAACACTTAAAAATTCTAACTAATCTAATGAAACTAGAATCAAAATTTTTTGAGATCGGTATGTATTTTTCAAAAATTATGTAATATTAAAAATTAAGGTTCTTATCAATTTTCTTGGAATTTTGGGCTAAAAATTTATGGGCATGTAAAATATGGCATTTTTTACTCTTTGGTAAAATTTGAGAATTTTTAGGCTCACAGATTAATTTCTATGAATTTTTGAAGGAAAAAGGGGAATAAATATTTTTTTAAATAAGTATAAAAGGCAATTTTGGCTTTTTCTAACTCATCTTCCTCCCTCATTTTTCCTCCATGGACGATGCCTTCTTGCTTTCTCTCCTCCACTTTTTCTTCATTTTCCCTCAATTTAAGCCCGTTTTCTCATGTGTTTCACTGTAAATTGTGCCTATGCAATCCTGTAATCTCGATTTTGGCATAAATTTTAAGAAAAATCGTAGAGATTTCTTCTTTGAAGATATGTGTGAATAGTAATCAAAGGTGGTTTCGATGAGTTTTTTTTAGTTTTTATTTGTTTATAGTGTGCCTCGAGGACCGGTAGTAAGCATATAAAAGTCAGTTTTCAATTTTGATTTATGGTTGATTTTATATAGATTTTTTAACATTATGTGTTTTATATGTTCAGATAAAAAAAAGGGGAAAGAGAAAGAGAAGCAGTGATGTTTCTCAATGTATTCAGTGACTGTTGTAAGTGTTTTCGAATTAATTTGTATGTTACATAAAGATTTCAATATAAAAAGTGTGTATGTGTAATATGCTAGGAAGTGCATTTTGTGTAACTAATTTATTGATCATATGTTTGGTCAAAAATGATAGGTAATTGCTTTACATTGTTGTTGACTTCGGTGGCTTGTTGCATTAGGACTTGAAATGTCCATCGTCGTTTAATAACAAGTAACAATTCATGTGTTTGACATGATGGTAAAGCATGAACATTTGCATGATAAAAAAATTAGTATCATAGCCAAAATGTGCTAGCATAAGTGGTTAAATAAATAAGAACATAGCAACATAAGACAATATCCTATATGATTAGACAACCTAGATTAGATAGGCTGACCAGTCAACTAAGGATAGATAGCAATTGTTAGGGTACCTCGGTGCCTATATCAGGCGGGTGCAATCGTCGTAGGATCTATAAGGCCATTGCATAACCATTTGGCCTGTGGGTAATTACATTTGACCTTTAAGTAACTAGGCGAGTGCAGTCCTCATAGAGTTGATAAAGCCACTGCACAACTATTTGGCTTGCGAGCACTTACATTTGGTTTTCGAGAAATCAGGTGGGTGCAGTCGTTGTAGGGTCTAAAATGTGGGCCACTACATACTATGTATATAATCGTTCTTATCAAGATCCCGATATCGAGTATGGAGTTGTTGTCTTTCAGGTATGGGAACATGTTGATACAATATCGATTTGAACATGAAGGAATAACATTGACTTGAACACAATGATATAATATTGATTTGAATATAAGATTATATATTGAGATATAGTGAGATGCTTATTACATCAACTTGATTATAAAAGTGAATGCAATATGTTGTCCATGATGATTTTACACAATTGATACACCTTGTTTTCACAACATATATGATATGGTATATATGTATATGATTCATGTATTCAAACAATAAATACATGCATATGCTTTATTATTATGATTATACATATATATTTGATATGCTTATATGTGAACATATGCATGTATGTAAACATAAGTTAATTTGAATACACCACTAAGAAATTGCTTAGCATGGTTAAGGCGAATGGGATTGTACATAGCCTCATATCAGAAGATGTTTTGTGAGAAGATTATTTTTTGGTACAAAGTTATTTTGAGTATGGTTACTTGATATATGTATATTGAAGCATTCTTATATAACAAAAGATGGGCCTAACCTGTATTGTACATATGTTTTAAACACATCTATATAAATAGCTTTAACTAGTATTTGAGAATGTGTGTGATGTATATAGAAATTTTATAAACCTATGATTATTGTTGTGATGCTTGTGGCTAATGAGCCTAGAAGGTCAGATAGACCTAGAGAAAGTTGTTTTGAGCTGATTTATTATAGAAGTACTTTATTTGTTAGGTTTTTATTTAGGGCTTATACATCGATAGCCGTTATGCTGCCAAAATTTTTAGCACAAGGTTTAAATAGTGAACCTATGAAAAAGATTTTTGATTTTCCATATTTTTGACAACTATTTCATGTAATACATGTTTTCAAAAGCAAGATTTGTATAAGCATGTACATGATATCAGATTTTAGTTGTGTGTGTATCCCTTATTCGAGTCTGGCAATTGGATCGAGTAAAGAGTGTCACATTTAGTGGTATTAGAACATCCAGTTTAGGCATTCCTTAATATACATATATAAGTTATATAAGAGTGCTTACAATTTGAAAGTATACATCTTGTAATTATACTTATTGAGGCTTACAATTCGTTTCCCTTACCTACAGATATGAGATGAGTCAGTTTGTACTAATTGATGAGGAAGAGGTTGACAACCATACTTTAACTACTATTAGACTAGAGGCTACCAAGGCTAATTCTATTATGAGGAGTGATGCCAGTTATGCAGCATAGAGATCTTATGATTAGGAGAGATGTTAGATTTGGTTAGGCAGGCAACTGTGGCAATTGCTGTTGCTACTGTTGCTACAGTATATCCTAAACCTCCAACACCAATTTAGTAAGAACCGAGGGTTTTTCATAATACCTATCTAGAGAGGTTGCTAAAGAATGGAGCATAGTTCTTCAAGGGAAAGTTAGAGGATGGTTCAAGTAGAGTAAAGTATTAGGTAAATCATACTCTAAAAATTATGCAGTAGTTAGGTTGTACTCAAAAGGAGTATACAACTTGTGTTATAGCATTGTTAGCTATAAGGCTTTAAATTGGTAGGAGACCATCACAGAGCATATGACTATAGTAGATTTGACTTAGGATTTCTTCCTCAAAGAATTTAAGAATAAATACATTACTAAATATTTTCTTGACTTAAAGAGACAAGAGTTTATGGATCTAAGATAGAGATAGAGGTTTATATCTGAGTATGAGAAAGAGTTTGCGAGACTTAACAGATATACTAAAGCAATGGTTGCTACAGAGGAAGATAGGTGTAAGAAGTTTGAGATAGGACTGAATATGGATATTATGTAGTAAATCTTCCCTATAAAGATAAGGGATTTTTCAGCTTTAGTTGTTGTATGTCATTCTATAGAGATGGTTCAGAAGTTGAGAGATAAGAGAGATAGTTATCAGAAGAAGAGGACCTTTGGTCAGGGATAGGGTAGTTCTACACCTGTAATGGATAAGAAACTTAAGGGTGATTAGACTAAACCTCAACAGAGTCAGAGGCAAGATCAAACTAAGAAGTCAGGTCAGGGGCCAAGAGCATAGTCTGGATAGCAGACACAGATGTCAAGGAGTCCTAGATCCATAGCTAGATTTCCATCAATACCACAATATGAGCATTGTGGTAAGAGACATTAGGGTAAGTGCTAGGCTACAATGCTAGGCATATAATAGGGTTGTGGCTCAAAAGGTCACTTTGTTCGGCATTGTCCTACCAAGCCTATGGGTTCATCTATAAAAGAGACCAAAAGGATGTAGGAGACAGAGTTAGAGGTAGTTAGAGAGACACAGTAGAGGGTAAAGCACTAGCTCAATGGTATATGATCAAGGCTAGAGATGATATGGACATGCCAGATATCATAGCGAGCACATTTTGACTCTTTGATTTACCTGCTTTAGCTTTAATTGACCCAAGTTGCACACACTCTTGCACTGCACAGGTACAAGATAGAAGGCTAGGGTCAAAGATGCTTGATATTGATATTAAATTCAGTAATCTGATATGACAATATTTGATAGTCAATAAAGTTTATAAGGATTGTCCCTTATCGATTCAAGGATTTGAGTTTGCAGCCGATCTCATTGAGTAACCTTTCGATGAGTTCAACCTGATTTTAGGCTTGGACTAGTTGTCTAAGCATTATACAGTTGTGGACTACAGAAAAAAGTGGATCATGCTTATAACTAGTGATGGGTCAGAAGTTACAATGGTTGAGGAGAGATTAGACAACATTTCTAATGTGATATCAGCAATGGTAGCAAGGAGATTGATAAGGAAAGGTTATCAAGCTTATTTGGCTCACGTGATTGATACTAGTAAGGTAGAGCCAAAGATAAGTCAAATACCAGTAGTATCAGAGTTTGAGGATGTGTTTCTAGTCGAGCTACCTAGTTTACTAACAAAATGAGAGGTTGAATTTGGGATTAAGGTGTTGCCTGGTACAGCACTAGTATCCATAGCTCCTTATAGGATGGCTCCTACAAAGTTGAAGGAGTTAAAAGTGCAATTGCAAGAGTTTCTAGATAAGGGCTTCATCAAATTAAGTGTTTCACCATAGGGAGCACCGGTCTTATTTGTCAAGAAGAAAGATGGATCTCTGAGATTATGTATGGATTATCAATAGCTAAACTAATTGACTATTAAGAATAAGTATATGTTACCTCAGATAGATGACTTATTTGATTAGTTGAGAGGAATAGGTGTTTTCTCTAAAATTGATCTCAGATTTAGCTACTATTAGTTGAGAGTCAAGGAGGTAGATATGTAGAAAACAGCGTTCAAAATAAGATATGGTTATTATAAAGTTTTTGGTAATGCCATTTGGGCCTACCAATGCTCTAGCAGCATTTATGGATCTAATGAATTAGATTTTCATATCATTTTTGGACTAGTTTGTAGAAGTGTTCAATGGTGACATCCTTATTTATTCCAAGAATTGGGATGAGCATGAGCAACATTTAAGGATTATTCTACAAAAGCTGAGAGATGAGAAGTTTTATGCCAAGCTCAGTAAGTGTGAATTATGGCTAGATGAGGTATCTTTTCTAAGACACATTGTTGCAGCAGATGGCATAAGAGTAGATCCTAGTAAAGTTGAGGCTGTAATGGAGCAAAAACCACCCAGAAACACCACAAAGATTAGGAGTTTCTTAGGTTTAGCTAGCTACTACAAGAGGTTTGTCAAGGGGTTTTCTTTGGTTGCTACCCCTATGACATGTCTTTTGAGAAAGAATGTTAAGTTTGATTGGCACAACAAGTGTCAAGTAAGCTTTAAAAGGCTTAAAAAATGTTGATAGAAGCTCTAATTCTAATACAACTAGAATCAGGGAAAGATTTAGTTACCTACAATGATGCTTCACTAAATGGATTGGGATGTATACTTATATAAAAAGGCAAGGTTGTTACCTATGCATCCAAGCAATTGACACCACATGAGAAAAATTATCCGACATATGATCTGGAGCTTGCAATAATGGTGTTTGCTTTGAAGATTTGGAGGTATTATCTCTATAGAGAGAAATGTTATGTTTATGTAGACCATTAGAGTCTAAAGTATCTTCCCATACATAAATAGTTGAATCTCAAATAGAGGAGATGGATGAAGTTAATAAAGGACTATGATTGCCTTATTGACTATCATCCAGGGAAAGCCAATATGGTAACAGATGCTCTCAGCAGAAAATTCATATAAGCTTTAAAAGCTATAAATGTTAGATTGCAAATCTTTAAAGGCTTACTAGCAAAATTGCAAGTGAAGCCTAGTTTGCCACAATAGGTGAAAGAGGCTTAGAGGGATTATCATAAGCTTGTTAGTATTATGAGTGTGATTCAAGAAGGGAAGCCCTCTGAGTTTGAGATCAAGGATGATGGTTGTTTATTCTATCATGATCAACTTTGTGCCCCAGATGTGGGAGATTTGAGATAGCAAATGCTATAAGAAGTGCATAATGCCCTATATGCGATGCATCCTGGTAGTACCAAGAAGTATCAAAATCTAAAGATAGCTTATTGGTGGGCTAGTATGAAGAGAGATGTAGCTAAGTATATGGCTAAATTTCTTACTTGTCAACAAGTTAAAGCGGAGCACTAGGTTCCATCTGGGTTGCTTTAACCTATAGCAATACCAGAGTGGAAATGGGATCAAGTCATTATGGCTTTTATAGTTGGGTTACCAATGACAAGAAGTAAATGTACTTCAATCTAGGTAGTGGTTAATAGATTGACAAAGTTAGCATATTTCATACCAGTTAGGATGGTTTTCTCTTTAGATAACTTTACAGAGCTATATATTGATGAGTGCCGTCATCTATTATTTTTTATTGAGACCCTAGATTTACAATGAGATTTTGGAGGAAACTCTATAATGCTTTAGGTACTCAATTTCATTTACAGATAAATGGTTAGTTAGAGAGAGTCATCCAGGTGCTCAAAGCAGGTTGAGAAGCTATGCTATCGAATTTAAAGAAAGTTAGAATCACTATCTTTCTTTAGCTAAGTTCGCTTACAATAACAGTCATCAGGCAAGCTTGAGCATAACTCCTTATAAAGCTTGCATGGAAGAAGATGTAGGACTTTTTTGAGTTGGAGTTAGTCGAGCAAGCATAAGCTTATGGGGCCAGATTTGATTAGAGATGCAAAAAAGAAAGTGAGTATCAACAAAAAAAAAGGTTGAAAGCAGCGTCAGATCGACAAAAGTCATACATAAATCTTCAAAAGAAGAATATTCAATATGATATGGGAGACAAGGTGTTTCTCAAGGTATCTCCATGGAAAAAGGTGTTGAGATTTAGCAAGAAGGGAAAGCTGAGTCTGCGGTTCATTGGCCCATATAAAGTTACAAAACGAGTGGAACTAGTGCTTATAGACTAGCTTTGCCTCTTATCTTAAGTAGATACACAATGTGTTCCATGAATCTATACTCAGGAGATATAGATTAGATCCTATGCATGTGCTATCATTAGAGGAAGTGAAGATACAACTAGATCTATCATATGAAGAAGAGCTAGTGAAGATTTTGGCCAGAGAAGTGAAAGAGTTACGAAGTAAGTTGGTGCCTCTTATAAAAGTCTTATAAAGATATCATGGCATCGAAAAGGCTACATAGGAAAGAAAGGATCAAATGACAAAATAGTTTCCACAGCTGTTCACATCAGGTAATTTTAAGGATGAAAATTCTTTTAAGAGGGGAAGAAATGTAACGCCTTATAAATCCCTAAGAAAAGTACTTTCATAGGAGTGTTTGGTGATTCGGAGATCTGGACTATATTGACACTGCTAGATGAAAGTATTAATCATAAAAGAATTATGGGTGAAGTTTCGAGTGAAAAAGAAGTCATTAAGAGGGTTAAAAGAGAGGTTAAAGTTTTCATGCCAGTGCCTAGTGAATAGTGCCTTAGTAAAAGCTGAATCATAAAATATTTTGTTTTTGCTCAAACTGACCTAAAAATGATACAACTTAGCACTCAAAAATGATAACTAGTCTAATGGAACTGGAATCAGAATTTTTCGAGATCAGGATGTATTTTTTCAAAAATCATGTAATATTAACAATTGCAATTATTATCAATTTTCTTAGAACTTTGGGCTAAAATTTTATGGGCATGTAAAATATGGCATTTATGATTTTTTAGTAAACTTTGAGGATTTTTCAAGCTCACGAATTAATTTCTATGAGTTTTTGGAGAAAAAAAGGGAATAAATATTTTTTAAATAAGTATAAAAGGCAATTTTGGCTTCTTCTAACTCATCTTCCTCCCTCATTTTTCCTCCATGGTTGATGCCTTCTTACTCCCTCTCCCCCACTTTTCCTTCATTTTCCTTCAATTTAAGCCCTTTTTGCCGTAAATCATGCCAACACAGTCCCGTAACCTTGATTTTGGCATAAATTTCAAGAAAAATTATAGAGATTTCTTATTTTAAAATGTGTGAATAGTGACCAAAGGTGGTTTCGAAGAGTTTTTTTGAGTTTTTATTTTTTTATAGTGTGCCTTAGGGATGGTAGTAACTATATAAAAGTCTGTTTTTAGTTTAGGTTTACAATTGACTTTATACAGATTTTTTAATATTATTTTTTTTATGTGTTCAGATAAAGAAAAAAAGTAAAAGAAAAAGAAGCAGTGAGTGACATTTCTCGATGTATTTGGCAACCATTGTAAATGTATTCAAATTAATTTGCACTTTACATAAAGATTTCAATATAAAAAGTGTGTATATGTAATATGCTAGGAAGTGCATTTTGTGTAACTAATTAATTAACCATATGTTTAGTCAAAAATGAAACGTAATTGCTTTACATTGTTGTTGAATTTAGTGGCTTGTTGCATTAGGACTCGAAATGTCCATTGTCATTTAATAACAAGTAACAATGTATGTGTTTAACATGACGATAAAGTATGAACATTTGCAAGATAAAAAAAAAGAGTATCATAGCCAAAATGTGGCAGCATAAGTGGTTAAATAAATGAGAACATGATAACATAAGATAGTGTCCCATACGATTAGACAACCTAAATTGGATAGGTTGATCAGTCAACTAGGGATAGATAATAGCTACTAGGGTACCTTAATGCCTATATCTAGTGGGTGCAGCCGTCGTAGGGTCTATAAGGCCACTGCATAACCATTTGGCCTGTAGGCAATTACATTTCACTTTCAGGTAACTAGGCAGGTGCAGCCATCAAAGGGTGCACAACTATTTGGCTTACGAGCACTTACATTTGGCTTTCGGGCAATTAAGCAGGTTTAGCCATCGTAGGGTCTTAAATGTGGGCCACTACACTCTATGTATATGATCATTTTGATCGAGATCCTAATATAGTAGAGTTGTTATCTTTTAGGTAGGGGAATATGATGATACAACATTGATTTGAACATAAGGGAATAACATTGGTTTGAACACAATGATATAATATTGATTTGAATATGAGATTATATATGGAGTTACAGTGAGATGCTTATTACATCAACTTGATTATGAAAGTGAATGCAATACACTATCCATAATGATTTTGCACAATTGATGCACCTTGTTTTCACAACATATATGATATGGGATATATACACATGATTTATTTGCTCACCAATAGATACATGCATAATTGTGATTATACATGTATATTTGATATGCTTGTATGTGAACATATGTATATATGTAAACATAAGTTAATTAGAATGCACCACTAAGTAATTACTTAACATGGTTAAGGCGAGCGGGATTGTATATAGCCTCAAATCAAAAGACTTTTTGTGAAAAGATCATTTTTTGGTACAAAGTTGTTTTGAGTATGGTTACTTGATATATGTATATTGAAGACTCTTATATAGTAAGGGATGGGCCTAACTTGCATTGTACATATGTTTTAAACATGTCTGTATAAATAGCTTTAACTAGTATTTGAGAATGTGTGTGATGTATATAGAAATTTTACGAACCTGTGATTATTGTTTTGATGCTTGTGGCTAATGAGTTTGTGTCGGAGGGTCAGATAAACCCAAAGAAAGTTAGTTTGAGCTAATTTATTTTAGATGTGCTCTATTTGATAAGTTTCTATTTGGGATTTGTGTACGGACAGTCATTATGCTGTCGAAATTTTTAGCACTAGGTCTAAATAGTGAGCATACAAAAAAGATTTTTGATTTTTCATATTTTTGACAGCTATTGCATGTAATACATGTTTTCAAAAGCAATATTTGTTTCATTAAGCACGTACATGAGATCAATTTTTGATTGTTGCATATCCTTTATTCGGGTTTAATGGTCAGATCGAGTAAGGGGTGTTACAGATGACTTATAGTTCTATGATTTTTTTAACCTTCAAGTCTGATACGTATGGGGCCTACATAGTTCCGAGGGCTTAAGTGTTCCACTTAATACTTTGTTATCCATAGTGTATATGTTTCCTTAGTTATAGGCATAATTAAAGATATAATTTAAAAGATGTCATTATGATGAAAGATAAAGTGGATTTTGCGATGCATTATATTTCAGATTATGCATAACAAATATGAATAATACGTGATTTTATGATATGTAAATGCTATGATTCTAGTCATGTTTTGGTACATATGCATAGTAAGTAAGAT
>CANXYI010053569.1:0-12041 GCA_948208565.1 Hura crepitans
ATTTTATAACCACTAGAATTGAAGCTAACCAAGTTTCCAACACTAAGTCATTTTATTTGTTAGAAATGTAAGAAACTTATATTGCTAATAGAATCCCCCTTAGAGTTTTTTTTATTTAAAGTTTACCACTTGCTCTTTTTCGTTGTGACTTTGATAATATATAATATCCCCCTCGTTAATGAGTCTAGTGTTTGAGTACCATTTTTATATGTAAAAATGGACAATCTCCTATGCTTCAACGACTATCTATCACTAATCACATTCTACATTAAGGTATAATTTGATGAAATGATATGAATGGCTAATGTTGAATTCCATTCTAAATAGGGCCATTTGCCAAATGTGTGATGACCTAAGAATTGACTCTTTCCGAAGGAGTAATTTTATTAATCAAAATAAATGCCTTATCATTGTAGATTCCTTAATTATACTTGATTGTAAATTCCTCCTATTTACTAAAAGCCAAATGGGTCCAAATTTGAGATTTAATACATATTAATCTCAAACATAAACCTTATTATTATCCATGTACATTCACAAATATCTACTCTTGCTCTTTAATCTATCTCTTTGAGAAATAACTTATCATGTAAATGAATGATAAATTAATTTACGCATAAAGAGTTGTTGTGGCGAAGTGTACTATAGGAAAGGTTTGATGGGCATTTGGGTAGTTTAATGTATATAAGAGAAAGGATATATACAAAGGTATATAACAGACATTTGATGGGATTTGATTATAGGGATTTTGGCTTGAGGGTTTTTAAGTTTTAGAGATTATTTAGAGAGACACGACTGTTTAGAAAAACATGTTCAGTGATAATAATAATAATAATAATAATAATAATAATAATAATAATAATAATAATAATAATAATAATAATAATAATAATAATAGTTTGGAAGATATCATACAATATATTATATTGCCCTTTTTGTCTGATCATCCTCTGAATTGTATCTTGTTGGAATACCCCCAAGCATTTAAATTTTCCTCAGATTTGCAATTTTTACTTCATCCATTATCATTGCTGATTGTGTCATGCTTTCTCATTTTTGGGAATGAATTTTAGTCAAAAATTTACCCTTCATTTTTGAAATTTCCCCTTTCTCTTTTTATATACGAAACCAATTTTGAACACTTCTTTCGTATTTTACCATGTTCGAATATCCTTAATCAAATGAGAACAAGCTTCAGCTCTTTATTCCCCAAGCATTTGATGATTGGTTTATAATTTGACTATCTCTAAAGTCTTTGTATCCATTCATAACTAACCCTTATTTTCTTTACAAACTTCAAACTTTATCCTTTTTTTTATTCTTGTCTCACTTTTCTTTTTTTTTTTTTTTCATTTTCTTCTTTTTTTCGAAGAGAAGTATCACCTTGTCCATTTGAACTCTTTGCTCATAATTTTGACAACTTGCGATTTTTAGCACAAAATCCTCTTCATACTTTGAAAAAATGTATGATTTGTATCTTAATAATTTTTTCGATTTTCCTAATAGTGCTTTAACAATATTCTTGTTATTAGCTAGTCCTTTGGAAATTTTTGACCAACTATTTTCTCTCAATTCCTTAATGATGCCTCAATTTATTGTCTTCATTGATCGACCTAGCAAGGTTCCCCTTTTTTTTTTTTAATTCTAGAGGGGTTATATTTTTTTATGAATAAGGCTAACCAAAAAGGAAAATAAGGTGGAACTTTTTTTTATGATTAGTCATGTCCATTTCTTTTTTAGAGATGGGTTATTTTCATAATTTTCATTTTTTCCCTTTTTTCATTTTTTTTTGCCTGGCACACTTCTTTTGGAAGTTTTCATAGCACCGAGTGGTATAACTCCTAATTATGGGATCCATAAAGATTTTTGAACCACTTTCTTTTTCATTTCTTCTTGCTACTGCCTTTTGATATTTACTAACTTCCATTAATACTCTTGCATTTTTTTTAATCACGAATCATCTTATAAGGATTCCTTAAATTCGTAACCATATTTCATAAAATATACAGTAGTCGGGAATTTAAGAGATACTTCAAACTCATATAGCATGCCATTATTTCTAATTGCTTTATGTGAACCTTTCTTGATAGATCTTTATTTTCATGACAACATCGTCGTATGCATTGAATCTTTTTTTTTTTGTTAAGCGTTGTTACCAATTTCTATGAGCAGATAATTACTTTCATTCTCTTTTATTGCTTTCATTATTATTATTATTTCTGAATATGTATAGTGTATATGGAACAATGGATTTGAGAATTATAATGGAAATACATCATAGTCTAGGATAGGTGGGTTTAAGAAAAATGGACTAATGTAGACAAAAAAAATATATATGTCATTAACTTAACTAGTATTCTTATAACATAAAGCTCATTACAACTATTTCCTTTGGATATTGTGTATAACCTAAAGAGATTAAACTAATGAGTTATTTCTAAAGGGGAATAACTAAAGAACAATAGTATTACTTCTAAATCCTTGAATGTCATTTGCCAATCTTATTCATTGCCAGCCTCTTTTTTATTGAAACTGATGGGCTTGTATCAAAATTTAGCCATCCTACATCTATATAGTTTTTGACTTTTCTTTTAAATTTTATGCAGCTTTCAATGGTATGTCCTACTGCTCCAGCATGATATTCACATTTAGCATTTATATCATACCATGGAGGATATGGAGATTTTAGAGGGCATACTAGTGATGGAGAAATTAAACCCTTTCTCATTAGCAAGGGAAATAATTCAGCGCAAGACATTGGGATTAAATCTGAGTCATTTATTGTCTTTCTCTCTTTATTGGCTTGACCAATAAAGCCTTTTGAGCCACTAAATTGTTCAAAGAAGACATCTTGTGAAATTGACCCTTGCCACATAGGTAATGAGGATAGGTAAGTCATTCCCAACTTCTTATAAGTAGATTCTTCAGTAGCATTATTCTGAGGATACCCCTTGGTAAGAAACTAAGTATCTTTAATCAAGATTGATGATGAACCTTGGTTGGCTAACTCTAATACTTTTGGTAGTCGCTTTTTAATTTCCTCCATTTCTTGTAAGATTTTCTTTTGATTTCTTTTTATTGACTCAAATCTTAACTGAATCTCAAAAAGTTTAACCAAATGTGATAGCTATTTTGGTTGTAAATTCCTTCTCATGCTTTCTAATATAGCTTTGTCTTCCATAAGAAAAATATTTTCAAATCTGGTAAAAATGGTTTCAATGAGAAAGAGAAGCAGGTCCATCTAATATCTAAAAATTATCCCTTCAATAATTCCTAAAATGTGATTTTGCAAAACATATGAATTTAATGCAAATGATTTCAAAACATGCAAATTGATCATAAATACTCCAAGTGTAAATATTCTACAATACTTAATATAGAAAATTTATAATAAGATTACTAAATATATTACAGTGTATTTCTGTATTGTGGTGATATGATATAAATTCCTTTAAAAGAAGTTACTATCAGGTTATAGTTTCATAAAAATTTTATGTATAAAGATACTAGTTTAGATATTTAAAATTAACAAAATTAAATTTATGTCTTACTGATTAATTAATCAAGATTTTCTTGGTATCATTATTTATTGTTGTTGTTTTATTTAGATTTATTCTACTTCTGTTTTTGATGTTTTGTCCACTTTAAAATATTGCTATCATTTTTGACAATGATATAAAGAAAATTCATTTTATACAAATTAACAATTTTGTAAATATATGTTGTTCAAATTATTCTAAAAAATATTCTCTCTTTTTTTTAATGCTCTTGTACATTTTAATTATTTTTATTTCTGAAAGAGAACATATTAATGTACTTATGATAATGAAGATAAAAAGATGGAGTAATATAAGTACATGTAAATACAACATATAAATAGCATGGATTTTTTTTTTAAAAGAAATCATTTGTATAATATCTTATTTTCTTAAAATTCTCATTATTTGTGAATGTGCTTTTCAGTATTATTGTGAAAAATCAAATTTTTATGAAATTATACTAATCTTGAATAATTCTAATTTTTAGTGGATTATGTTTTGATATAGGCCACTATGTTATTTTCTTATTCATTATTATTTTTCATGTAAATGATAAAATGTTAAAATAAGTAAAATAATAAATAAGATCATCGATGACAAATAATGAAATAGGACAAAAATTATGACAAAAATTAAACTATTTCAGTGAATTTAGTTTTGATAAGAGATATTTTATTTGGTCCCCTATCTGTCATTTTCTAGCTAAAATCCATACGGATTAGCATAGACTCTGTCAATTTGATTGACGTTGACATGGGCAAGAGTTTTCACGGGCCATTACTAGGTTTCCATTAGAGGCTCCCCTACTAACTCTTTATTTTACCTAAGGGTAAGATCATTACTATCCTTGAAGTAAATATGTGATCAATTATCAGCAGTTATATACAACAATAAAAAGAAAATATATAAAACAAAACAATTAAGAAACTCTAATATGATTTTGTCTAAATAATTAAACCCCATTATTTTAAAAAAATGATAATGCCATCCCCAGCGGAGTTGCCATCTATCGTAACCTAGGGTCCTGGCATGTAAGCTAGGGACCTATGCGATGTGGCCTATTAAGTGAGAGCCACCACTAACTGATTAGGGTGCAACTAGTCACCGAATAATCTGGTCTAATTTCTAGGTTTAGGGTTATTTTGACATAAGAAAGGTATTAAGCACCCTATGCCACATTTTTTTTTTACATATGAGGTTTGTTTAGGATGTAATTATTGATTATTGGATGATTTTTTTTTGGAAAGAATAATTTATTAGTTTTAAAGCAACTATATCCTTATTTAATTAATGTTTATGATCATAATATTAGAGAATAATTATGAATTAATTTTGATTAATTTTATAATGTGTTGGAATTTAGATATCAATTAGAATTCCCAATGTAATCACTTATTATTATTATTATTATTATTATTATTATTATTATTATTATTATTATTATTATTATTATTATTTTAAAGGATTGCTAATTTGGGTATATGTATTAATTTTTAATTAAGAATTTAATTATACCAAATCTTATTCTAAAAAATTTAATTTGATAATTCATTTTTCATTTTAATTAATGATTAAATTTCTTTTTATTTTATCCTTCTAATTTCATTATTTGCTCATATAAATTTTTGGATATGTATATTTTTATAATTGAAATTTATGGATCATTTTTAATTTAAAAGTTGATAAATTAAAAATATTTAGACTTTTTTTATATTTCTCAGGAAAAGACCAAAATGCCCTCCTATTACAAAACCTATATTCTAGTAACCCTAAGGGTAAATGGGTCATTTGGCATCCTATAAAACCTAGTTTTTTCTCTTTAGATTCTTCCACTCTGTCCACTATCGACAGTTCTCCCTTCTTTCCTCTCTTTATTTGTAACCTTTTCATCTCTTCCTTCTCCTTCAACATTGCTTCATAGTCTTCTTTATCCCTCTTAATCCTTACAATCTAAATTTATCCCTTCCTTTTCTTCTCATTCTTTTCAACCATGCCACTAGGATCCTCTTATTGGTTATGCAACTTCTCCCCCTACCTTACTTTCTTATAAACACCTCATCCTTGTATTCTCCAAATTGCATTTTTGTTCCCTACTAACATTCTATCCACAGTTGTATTAGAATGAGTCATAAGTTCATCATGACATCGACCAACACTATGAAAAGTAGTCCGACGATTAATATTGTAAAATCCAAAGCATCAACAGTGCCTTTATAATACGCAGAAGATATCATATTGAGCCTCTCTTAGCCAGCGACATCCCAAATCTTAGCTTTCACCTCCTTGCCATCGATTTTCATGCTCTGGATCTAAAACTCAATGCTTATGATGGCTTTTAGAGTGCAGATTGAGCTCGTTTCTTGTATAACAAAAGAGAAGGTTGGGTTTTCCTACTACAGATTACAATCTTAAAAGGTACCCCTCTTTACCCTCATCATTTGATGTTGTGGTTGATGTTGTTGTGGTTTAGAAAAAAGGAAGGGACTATAGGGAGGGGTATTGATGTGGCTAACACACTTTTTTGTGGATTTTTTTAAAGGAATAAAATCAAGTAGAGGAGTTCATCATTCTCTAAAAGTTGAATATATTTTTGGGTTTTAAATTTAGAAGCTTGCCATTTCAGTAAAGCGCTCACAGCTTCCTCTACAGTTTTGGTCTTGCACCAAATGATGATGGAGGATTCACCATTTATGGCTGCAAAGTGAGGAAGAGGAACATGAGGTGTATGGTGAAAAGATTCCTGACTCAGAAGGTTATGTGGATTCATAGAATGTCAGCAATGATATGTTCATTGCCGATGAAGACGACGTCAAGGTTAGCCCATCTATTTTTCACTTCTTAGAATTCAAATCCTAGCGATTTTAGTTAATTGATCATTCAGTTTTCTGTATCTTACACCATTTCTTCCTTTTTTTTAATGCTTTCATTGATCTATATGTTTAGGGTAATGGAACAGGAGTTAGATTAAAGGAGATGAAAGAGGAAGCGGTGATTCTCATGAATTGCAAACTAAGAACATGACTTTAATATGTAGAGCTCTTTTGAATGATACAAGAAAGAGAATTCGCAAGTGTTGGGAGTATTGATCATCATCAAGATTTGAGTCACTAATTGTGGATGTCAATGGTAGTGAGAATTATAGCCGTTGGGTAAAGGAAAGGAAAAAAGAGTTTTATTTTTAGAGGTGAATTCTATTATCTAGCATAAGTTTAACTTGAATATTTTTTTTGAATTATTTAGTTGAATGCTGATATTCTACCTCTTTTGTGGTTTTTGTATAGATTTTTCTTTTGTTTTTAGCTTAGATCTGCCATTGTTTTATTTGAAACAATGATTAGGATTTTTATTCTATTTATGCTAATTATAATGTTTAACATGTAAGTCATGATTCACACAAATTTTATCCATCTGGTACTTTATTTTTATGGGCTATTTTTGTGGTTTGTTATAAAATTCCTATTTTGGACTCCTTGGATTCTAATTTATCATCCTTATGTTATTCTGGATGTATATTTTTGCTAATATTTTATGATTTGACCCTTTTTATTGGTTCTGCTATTATTTACAAACTAGACTAAATATCATGCTCAAAGTTCACTATTTTTTAGATGTTATGTCTACATTTTAGGATTATAAAGAATTGATTTATTTCTATTTTATTGACTCCTATTCTATTTTAATCTCCTATTTGTTTTTTTTATTTGTTTGCATGTTCACAAGAGAAGCAGAATGAAAATATGGGATTTTGATGTTTTTTTTTTTTGCTTCAGAGATTTCTCCTTTATCTAGAGAGAGCTGATTTGCTAAGCTAAGTTCTCTTATCTATTGTTGTTATATTTTCCTATATATATGTTTATGGTTTCTTAGGTTATGAGTGCTTCTAGATGTTTTTAGGATTTTTACTGCATGTGTTCATTTGTTTGATAAGTTGGATTCATGTAATCATCTACCTACTTCCCTTATATGTCAGCCTTTATTTAATTAATTCTTCATTTGTGTTTTCAATTACTTATTAAATTGATAAGGCTAGATATTTAAGCCTCCTCCATTGGGTAAATTGAGGACATGCATAATTCTACTGCTGAATGAGGATACTTTTCTTAGGGTTTTTCATATTTCTGGTTCTTGTTACTTTTCATCCGCCATTTCTTTATTGCTATTTTTGTTTTTTTGTTTATTATTCTATTTAAGTGCTCACTGTGGTGTTTCTCCCATTTTATTAGTGCTTATCAAAATTATATTACAAGGGTCTCTTTTTTTTTTGTGTTTAAATCTACAATGTGTTAGGGATATGTGTGGTGGTAGTGATATGGGATTTATTTGCATGTTTACTATTAGTCTAAACTTCTTCTACTATTTTGTATCTAACTGAATTTTTTTTAAATTTCTGTTAACTTGTGTTTTTTAGCACAACATATAGTTTTAAAGCCATAGAGATCATTGCTGACCCTCCCTATGTCTTATAAGAAATTAAACCTGACTTTTATAATAAACATAGATATTGGCTTTTTGATAGCAGATATATAAACCAAAATAGCAAATCATAAGCTGACTTCCTTTAATATGTTAAAATCAGTCCTGACTTTAAGATATTAAAGAGAGAATCAATCCTAGAGTAGTTAAATTACTTTGTCCTAACTCTTCTATTGTTGATGATGTCCTGTGCTTCTTGCCTTCTTACTCTAGAATGCTTTTCTTTTTGTGTTGCCTTTTTCTGCTTTTCTCTTACTGCTTTCTTCTTTCTCTATTTTCCTTTCTTTTTATTTTTTGTGTTTTTCTTTCTTTTTCTTTTTTCATCTATTTTAGTCTTTCTCTTTTCTTTCTTTTTTCTCTTTTCTCCACCTTTTTCTTGCTATGTTTTTTTCTATATTCTCAGTTCCTACTTCTTATTTTTCTCATTTCTCTTTTTTTTTCCTCTCCTTTTTCCATTTAATTATTTGCTCTTTAGATATAATGTACTCCTTTTGATCATGTATTAT
Source organism: Hura crepitans (assembly GCA_948208565.1). Taxonomy (NCBI): domain Eukaryota; kingdom Viridiplantae; phylum Streptophyta; class Magnoliopsida; order Malpighiales; family Euphorbiaceae; genus Hura; species Hura crepitans. The sequence continues at coordinate 8,519 of CANXYI010053569.1, forward strand.
TACAGACTTTTATGTTTAACTTTGTATAATGATTTTTTTGTATTTAGAGACTAATAACACTTATTATTTTACAATTAAATTTAATTAACTTCAAATTTCTTGTGTTATTTTTTTTTCATAATTTAATCATACTTTAATTTTTTGATTTATTTAGTAATATATGTTTAGGATAATGATAATAATAATGATAATAACAATAATAATAATAGTAATTATTTTTTTTAATAATGATAATTACTTAATAATGATAATAATAATAATAATAATAGCTATAGCATTAATAATAATGCTTTTGTAAATAATGATAATAATTATCCTCTTTTTTTTAATGTAAGTAATAATAGAAAGTTATTTTTATAAGATGATTTAAATTTAGATTTACATTATAATCAAATGTTATTTATTTAGCTAGATGAAAATGGGTATCTACAGGCCATACATGGGTGTTTAGGTGTGTTAGTGATTAATATTAACATACTACATGACTATGTTTACATAAATACATTTTGAGCTCATGGCATCACAAATCACAACCCCTCATGTCCACTAGAATGTTTCAGCCATAAAGCTAAGAATAGCCTTTACAAACTTTATTTTTTTGTATTCTATGCTCATTAAGTGTTTAGTAAGTCATTTTTCACAATTATAGTCATGTACATATTTCATTATGTATGATATTCCACTTCCATGCATTATATCTAACCTTGTATTAGCACACCCATATATGCCTACATAACTACATATAGCGTTGGCTTAGCATTTAAGTGTATAATGCCTACTATAGCATTGCACTATTTGATTATGCTTCTAAAGATGCATAAATTATCACATTAAAATTTACTTGGCTTTTAAATGTATTCATTTTACCACCTAACTTAAATTTAACTTATGGATAAACATTTAAACATCATTATGCCATGACACACTTACATACAAATAACCTATCACACATAATATGACATCTCAAGTCAATAGTTCATTCTCTTCATGCCACTACATGTCATTCAACCACCCATAAGAATGACAATATTTTATTCATCTAACTCATTCATTATACAAGCATAAGTGACATTCAAAAGTCATTAGGCCTATCTCATAAATACTTGTAAAGCATTTTACACATTATGCACATATAACCCATATAATACACACTTTGGGCATTTTACATCTCCAATGTAATGATATCACATTCATTAATACTTGAGCATGTCAAATAAGTGAACTAATCACAAATTAGGCTTATCTAACCTTAACTTTTAGATTTGTCTCTTTAAAGCTCATTATGTTGCATATTAGGTGCATTATGCATCGTTAAGCTTATTTTTCACATACACTTACTTCTAATCCATTTTTATCATTTAGAACACTTTAATATATTCATTTCATGTAATTCATCATCACAAATGCATGTTATTAAAGGTAGTATACACATTTAAGCGTATAAAGCATTTTTGGCATAATAGCTCTCTGATCAATTTGACATTAAAAATCTTGTTTCACATATCATACTTTCTCTCCTTTATACAGAAATTTGCCAAGGTCATAATCAAAAAGAGATAATAATGTATAACAATCATTCCATTCTTATTTCATGAATTAAATTCATGACATGCATAAAATATTTTCAAACTTTAGTTGAAAACATAAACCCACTCATATAAACACATACATATCCACTTTATCATTTAGGAAATGAAATTATAGTATTAGTAATTATAACATGATAATCTTGGATACTTACCTTTCTAACTTAACATTTCTCCCCCAATTTTTGAAATACTTCATTTTTATTTTCTAACTAAAAATAGTAGCCCTCATCGCACCTTTAATTCTCCTCTTCTTGTCTCATTTGAAAACCCTAACATGTGCAAAAATAAATTATAGTCCATTAGAACATATTGAAAATCTTCTTTATTTTCAATACATGGACTTAAACATTTTCCAGCATTAAAACCCCAAACTGTATCACATTTTTAATCATGCTATCCACTTTATTTAGTGTGATTAAAGAAGTAAAACAATAGATTTGTTTCTTAAGTTGATTTTGGTTTAAGTTTCACTTCAATTGGATTTTTATATTTAAAGTTATGGCCTAATGAACACATACTATTCCTTAAATTCCCAAAATCTTGTAGATAGTATAGATTCACCTCCATTAATGAGATTATTTTGGGCAAAAACTATGCTACATTAGAGGAAACTTCCTTATGAAAACTTATAGTCCTATGTGTTAGCTTTCATCTGCAACTCATTTTGCATCAATCTGACATCTATATGAAAAGTTATGGCCAAAACACTCTCTATTATTCCCAAAATTTTACATTAGTTCTAGCCCTAAATTCCTATTCGTGCACACCTACAATCAATATTTTCCTTTCATTATCTAAATAAATTTTAGTAGGGAGTTGAGGCTTCATACTTATAATCACAAAATTAGAGTGGAATCCTTCCTCCCGCTTGTGAGGCTTGATATCCCAAAATCACAACAGCCCTTATTATTCTCCTTTTAAACCCACAAACTACTGTCATCCATGCCTACAATTCTAACTCAACTACTAGAACACCCATGCCATTAGGCCACAACATTGACATATCGAGCTATAGTAATTGTTATATTACATTGTGCCTATGACCAGTAGTCAAAATAGCTGAGTTCCCATACATTATAGCAAAGTGCCCTCCCCTTCTTCCTTAGCAACCATAGTCTGCTACCCCTACAATAGTAATTCCATCATTCCCTATAATCATGGGATTTTCAAATTGATGTAGTAGTGCTATTGCAAATTTTGCTTTAGTTCCCTAGCTGAATCCACGTTGTTTTTCTCTTCCCTCAGTGCTTACATCCTTTCACCCATTGCATCAGTAGATAGTCTTGCTACTTATTTTTTGTTGTGCTTTCTTAATCTCATTTGATGTTTATCAATAGTAGGTATTGTTGTTCTTATTCTCCTTCCACTACTCTCTCTCTTTCCTTTCCTTTTGTTTCTTTTTCCTCATTTTTATTTTTATGTGGTTGTCCTCTTTTTTTAATTTTTTCTTTGTTATCCCTTTTTTTTTCTCTTTATTTTTACTTGAAAGGTAGATAGTAATTAACTTGCCAACTTCCTTTTTACTCCCCTAAATTGGAAAAATTAATGTGGTTTAAGTCACAGGACACAGTACATGAACTTGTGATTTTTTGCTTGTTACACCAAAAATCATAGTGCTAGATTTTTTAGAACATGGGAGCTGCTTAGAAAAAATTAGGGAAATAAATTCAATTAAATGTATATATTTTTAAGGGAAAATGTCAAAATATTTGTTTAGGGAGCATTTCTAGCCATTGGATTAAATAATGGCATGATAAATCCTAGCCATCCAACTGCAACCCTTAATTATTGATATGGAAAAAGATTAAAGATATTAAAAGACAAATACAAATACATTTAATCGAGTCATCCATGTGTAAATACTATCTTTTAATCCCAACCATCCATTCACCATATATATATGTAAATAATAATTAAATATTCATTTCTTTCTA
>CANXYI010053579.1:0-13408 GCA_948208565.1 Hura crepitans
GTCACTGGATTGGAAAGTATTAACTTTTCAAATGGAAATGCCCTGATAAATCACAATATAAGACACCTTAAATTTTGGCAGCAACAAATTGAAAAATTATTTTGAGAAGTTTACCCAGTAGAGCCAAAAAGTGGCTATACCGGTCTGAATAAAATTTTAAAGTATAAGATAAAATTTTTATTTATCTATTTTTGATACTTAATAATTATAAGAATAATTTTAGCTAATAAATGAAGTTAAATTAAGCTACTTAGCCAATTGGTTAGACACCCACTGGATGGGTTAACAGGTCAACTTAGGGTTTTGCAGCTGCCAGTTTATTAGTGGTTGGAGAGGTCTATGGACTAATCTCCATTATGTCACTCAGTTCTTGATGTTATCTATTGGTGGCTGGAGAGGTCTATGGATGGATCTCCATTATGTCACCCAATTATTTTACTTATTTATGGTTGGGGAGGCCCATTGGCCGATCTCTGTTATGCCACATAGTTATTTGTATTATGTCTGGGGAGGCTACGGCTGATCCCTATTATGGTACACAAGCTGGTGCAGTGGTATAGGCTTAGAATGAGGACTACTACACCAGTTTATTTTCCCTGTAGATCTAGTGTCTTAAAGTGTCATCTTCCTAGTTAGACCAGAGAATTAAATTAAATAAATAAATAGACTGATTATGAACATAAGAATTAAGTATAAGGGAATAGTATTTCCTAAGTTTTGATAAGATGCAAGATAAAGGGCATTTTAGACATTTCGCACAGATGTCCCAGATCAGTTACAGTGAAATCAATTAAGTAACAAGTAGGATAAGTATTAAGATTGAAGTTTTAGCTTAGTTGAAGGACTTTTTCTCAGAAAGTAATAAAAACACAGTAAAAGGGTATTTTGGTAATTTTCGCCTATAAGACAAATTAAGTGATTTTCACAAAGTGTGCATGTTAAAAATAGTAGTCCTCCCTTTAAATGATTTATCTGAGTCAAAAGTACTATTTTAGACTTTAAAAATACCTTAGGGGTGTTTTAGTAAATTAGCACCCTAGTGTATAATTAAGTTATAAAATCAAATAAAATTATTCTTAAACTGCCTAAATGAATTAATAATATTATAACATGATTAAATTGCTTTAAGTTCACCATAGAGTATCTCGTATACTCAGCATATCGATTTTGGTGTGTAGGTACACACAGCGAGACCTGCCTCATAAAGCATGACGACAGCAGATTAGAGGATACGGGTGAAGACTTTAAAGGTAATTGATATACAGTTAGATATCTATGTACTTATGTGGGAAATGTGTAGGCAAATGTATAGAGGCTATGAACATGTGATGTAATTAAGTATTTATAACCTGTTTATGTAAATAAAGCATTTCATTGGTGAATGAATGATTATATGTGATATTAATGCTACTGTGAGCCTGAGGCCCTATATTTTTGCACATTTTATATGTGGCCTGAGGCCTAAGTTTGATATGTGATAGATGATGATGACAAGTTGAGAATGGGGGACTAGATGATGTAAATTGTAAATTGTTATAGAAGTGTTTGAACAGGCTTGTTCAAATTTTGGGTAAGGACCCGGGCAGCCGTTATGCTGCCAGATTTTTAGGTGGTATTTGAGTGTTAGTAGATTTCTTCTGTAATGATTAGATCATATTGATCCTAACCTAAATGGATTATAGGAACTGACGAAAGTACTTTTGGAGTCAGATAGCATGAACTGAAGTGAAAATAGTAAAAGTTAAATGAATGATCTTAGGAGAAATTTCGGGATGAGTGACCTGGTGAGAGGTGCACCACTTATTTGGGTATCTAGTAAGGGGTGTCACAATTGCCACCTAACCATAGGCACGATTAGTATTGTGCCTACCACCAAAGAATCAACCACTTCATTGATAACTGCAAACTCCTTAGAAAAGCCATCCAAGACCTGATAAACTCTAAATAAATACTCGATCTTAAAGCTACCTTAAACCTATTACCCAAACATCAAAATGCTTGCCTTCTCAAGTTTGGACTGCCTAAAGAGTATGTATTTAAAGACATTTATGGATCTGACCAAAAGATCTATAAGTGGGTGAGAGAGCGAATCCATCCTTCTAACTAGGTTCTAGGAGAGTGAGAGTGACAGTGAGCCTGGGGAGAGGAAAAACTTCTTGGATGAATTTTTTGATAAGGATTTTAAAGAGGGGAAGAGAGAGCCACTCAAGGTTAAGGGAGAAGTGGTAGAGAAAGTTGAAAAGAATAGTCGGATCCTACCCGAGAAAGAGCTTGAACCTAAGGAAGGTGAACATGAAGAAGTGTTTAAACAGCTCAAAAAGACCTAAGCTAATATTAGCATTTGGGACTTATTAATGTCATCAAAAGACCATAGGCAGAAGGTAGTTAAAGCCATAGGTCAAATGATTGTATCTACCACAACTACCCCTGAAGAGTTAGTGCAAGTGATAAAGACAAGCAAGATAGGCTTTATTACTTTTTCAGATGCTAATCTACCCCTAGAAGGAAGGGAACATAACTAGCCTCTTTTTATTAGGGCTGAAGTGAATGAGAAAAAGACCAAATATGCTATGGTTGATGATGGCTCCTCATTGTGTGTCTACCCAGCTAAGATCCTGTCTAGTTTGAGAATTAAGAAGGAAAACTTAATGCCTTCAAGTATTACTATTAAGGTGTATGATGACATTAGGAGACAAGTTGAGGGTTCCTTTACCACCAAGGTGCAAGTAGGGCCTATAATCGATTAGGTAGAGTTTACTATAATTGATGTTATAATTGATGTTTTAGCCACATTCTCTATCCTGCTAGAGAGGCCATGGTTCCATAAATTTGAAGGAGTCCCCTTTACCTTGCACCAAATGATTAAATTGCCACATAAAGGCAACATCATTATCATAAAGGCTGAAATTGATCATGCTATTTCTACTCTAGCTATCGCCAATCAGCCTTTCACTGGGTTTTATATGGCTAGGATCTATAAGGAATATATGGACCCCACTGTGTCCAAAATGATGAAAAGGATGGATTTCTTCCCTGGTGTTGGTTTAGGGAATAATTTGCAAGGTAAAACTGAGCCACTGTAGCTCAATACCTAAAAGGATACAAGAGGATTGGATACAACCAAACGAAAAGGAGAACCTAAGGAAAAGAAATAGTCTCGAGGACTACTTTATCAAGCAAAAGAAAATGAGGTATGATGGGACTTTAAAACCTATAGTAGTGGATAGGTGTTACAAGCCTAGCTTTAAGATTTTTACATATATGGTCAACTAGGAATCAACAACCACACTTAGGCCCAATGGGTAGAAGAGGTCTTTCCTACGTTGCTAGCAGATGAAGAAATCTACTGCAGCCTTCTTAAGAATGTGTCTAATTTAGATTCAAAATTATTTGTTGATGAATTGTATCTTTGTGACCTTTTTAAGGTGAACAATTTTCTTTCTAAAAATGAACATCGAGTTTGCTTATTTGTGTGATGTTTTTCCTAATGGTAGCATGCACCCAAAAGATCATTACATAAGCATCTTTAATGTTAACTGCATTAAAACTAATCTATTTAATCTTAGCATAAATGAACAACGTAAAAATATATTAATTGCCCATGATACTACTATAGATGAAAGAGAAAAAATTTAAGAGATTGCTAAAAAAGTATGAAAAAATCTTTGCCTGGAGTTATAAAGACATGCCGAGTATCAATCACAAGGTACTTGAACATGCCATTTTGACTTATGATCACATCACTCTAGTCTACCAAAAGCTGAGAAGGATGAGACCCAAATGGGTAGAAAAGGTAAAAGAGGAAGTTGTCAAGCTACTTGAGGCCAAGTTCATTGAGGAGATCATCTTCCCCACTTGGTTAGCCAACATTATTCTTGTGCCCAAGAAAGATGGAAGGGTTAGAATATGCATGGATTATCGAGACTTAAACAAAGCATGTCCTAAGGATGACTTTCCTTTACCCTACATTAATGCACTAATGGATAGTACAGCCATGGCAGCCATGTATTCCTTTGTCGATGGCTTTTCAGGCTATAACCAAATCCTAATAAAAGTGATAGACAAATGCAAAATGGCCTTTATAACGAAATGAGGAATGTACTATTACAAAGTTTTAAACTAAAGAATATGGGTACAACCTACTAACAGATGGCAACTAAGCTATTTCATGACATGATGCACAAGGAAGTTGAAGTTTACATGGATGATATGATGGTGAAGTTTACCCAAAAGAAAGAGCACTTCAAAGCATTAGAAAATTTTTTTTAAAGGTTGGACCAATTCAACATGAGGTTCAACCCCAAAAAATGCATCTTCAGAGTTATGTCAGGAAAACTATTATGATTTATGGTAAGCAAAAACATGATTGAAGTAGATTCAGATAGGGTTAAAGCTATTTTGGAAATGCATAGATAGGGTTAAAGCTATTTTGGAAATGCATACTCCATAATTAGAAAAGGAAGTCAGAAGATTCTTGGGTAAACTACAATACATTGGCCAGTTCATAGCTAAACTAACATCAGTTTGTGAGCCTATACTGAACTTGTTACATAGAGGACAATCGAAGGAATGGAATGAAGATTGCCAAAAAGCCTTGCAAGCTATCAAATAGTACTTAACCAAACCACCCATCCTTAGACCACCAAGACTGAGAAAGTCCTTAATCCTATACCTTACAGTTGAAGAATCTTCCATAAGAGCTCTTGTCACGTAAGCAGATGAGTTCAGGGTAGAGAATGTAGTTTACTACATAAATAAGAAATTTCTCCCATATGAACAGAAGTATGCAAAAGTTTAGAAGATATGTTTAGGGGTAATTTAGGTCTCCAAAAAGTTGTGTCACTACTTTCAATCATACAAAGTAGAGGTAGTAGCAAAACACGATCCTCTCAAGTACTTGCAAACTTTACCCTCTCTAATAAGTAAGATAGGCTAATGAATTCTACTTTTGCAAGAGTTTGACATCCCCTATGTCACTACGAGGATGATCAAGGGCCAAGCTATAGCAAAATCTCTAGCACAACACCCAATCGAGGAAAAGCAAAAGGAATTTGAATTTCTAGATGGATATTTAGGGGCAATTCCCCAAAAAGGATAAAAAATGTTCTTTGATGGGGTAGTCAACCAAAGAGGTGTAAGTGATGGTGTATTAATCATTAATCCAGAAGGTGAGCAGATATTCTTGGCTAAAAAATTGGAGTTTCATGCAACTAACAATATCGTTGAGTACTAAGCATGCATTTATGGCCTTAAAACTCTATTTCAACTGGGGGCAAAAGTGATTGATGTATACGGGGATTCTATGCTAGTCATGCAGTAAGTGAAAGGTAATTAGGATATCAAAGTTGAGAACCTAAGCAAGTACGTTAGGATACTCACAGACCTATTTGAAGGATTTGATCAATGCACTTTCCATCATATCCTCAGAGAACAAAACCAAGTTATAGATGCCTTAGCCACTTTGATGTCAGTATCAAACCTCACTAAGAAGGATTTGCCTAAGTCCATGTACTTTAGCAAATAGAGATTCCCTACATACATGGGTATAGTCAGCATTGCTACTGAACAAACCACTATCAATTTGCCTTGGTACCATGACATCTTAGTATACTTGGAAACTAAATAGTACCTAGTGTCCTATGAAAGTTATCAACTCAATTCATTTCCTTCTAAGGAATATTGTACAAAAGGCAGTTGGACAACATTTAGCTTAGATGTGTAGATGAATTAGAGCTTAGAAAATACTCACAGAGGTGTATAAAGGCATCTATGGCCCTCATATGAATGGGAGAAATTTGGCAAAGAAGATCATGAGATTAGGGTATTACTGGCTAACCATGGAAACAAACTATTGTGACTTTGTTAAAAAGTGCCAAAAATGTTAGATTTATGGAAACCTAAATCACCTACCACTAAAAGACTTGACCAGTTTATCATCTCCATGGCCATTCTCTACATGGGGTATCGACATAATTGGAGAAATAAGGTTGTTTACAGCAAGAGGGCATAAGTACATAGTAGTAGCAATCGATTACTTCTCTAAATGGGTTGAAGCTAAATCTTTCAATAAATTAAGGGCAAGACAGATGGCAAAATTTATTAAAAGAAATATCATTTGTAGGTACGGATTGCCACCGCAAGTCATCTCAGATAATAGGGCATAGTTTCAAGGTAAAACTAGGTAGCTCTTACAGAAATACAAGATAGAGCATCACAAGTCTTCCCTGTACTAACCTTAAACTAATGGGGTGGTTGAAGTAGCCAATAAGAATGTTAAGAAAACTTTGCAAAAGATGACAACTACCTATAAGGATCGGGCATACATTTTACCCTGTGCACTGTAGGGATATAGAACAACTGTTAGGACATCTAAATAAGCTATGCCTTATTCATTAGTGTACAGGATGGAGGTAGTGTTGCCAATAAAAATTGAGGTCCCCTCACTCAGGGTTATGCTAGAAGCAGAAATACCGGAAGCAAAATAGGCTAAAAATAGATATAAGCAATTGGCTTTAGTTGATGAAAAGTAACTTAAAGCCCTTTATCACATGCAATTGTATCAGAAGAGAATTGCTAGAGCCTACAACAAGAAAGTCAAGCTTAGTTCCATACGAGAAGGTGATTTGGCATTAAACAAATTAAGCCTTCATTAATAGGTCCCAGAGGAAAGTTCAAGCCTAATTGGGAAGGCCCATACTTGGTCAAAAAGATGCTCAAACATTACGGTGTCAAGATCTCAGACTTAAAAGGGAATGAATTCTCAAAACCTATCAACATGGATAAGCTAAAGAAGTATTTCTATTAAAGATAAAAAAGTCCACTTAGTTGAAAACCTATATAGGGTAGCTTAGGCAAAAATTAGGACACCTCGATAAGGTTAAAACCTATTAAGCACTTCATGCAAAAGTTATGAGATTTGAGAGGAAATGTCCAATCGAGAAAACCTTTCAAGGTTAATTGGTAATGATAGTATCACCAATGGGAGATTAATATATTTGCCAAGTTTAAGCAGCTTATTTTCAAATGTGATTAATAGCAAAAATGCATTATTCTTGATTATTGGTATGCAAACTTCCATTAAGTGAGAAAGATCATACAAGTAATTGAACTCTAAAAGTCTAAACACATTTTTTCTTTTTAAACATAAAAGTTTTATCCTCACATTTTCTCTTTAGTACTAATATCCTATTATCTCTAGATATACCTAGAATCCAATCTCTATAATTATCAACTATACTTTTGTTACTAGTCACATGATCAGGCACATCTCTCAATACAGCATGATAACTCCATAAGTCAGGAAAAAAGCATAAGAAATGATGTGTTAAAAGCCTACCTTGAAACCCTAAAGGTTTTGAAGGGAGTCTTTGTAATAGACCAAATTGTCGTTAGATCTAAGAAGGGATGTAAAATGTAGCATGCCTCAATCCAATCAAGGGAACAAAACCCGAATGGCAAGATAAAGAAAAATGGGTGATCTTCCACTAAGGACACCTCCAGCAGACTATAATAATGATACTAAGCCATTCAATCTATTGATCACAAGTGTTAAATTTCTTCTCAAGTTTCCTTTCACAATAGTGATTTGGAGCATACTTAATCCAAGCTTTTTTGGAGGAAGTATAAGTAATCCTAGTTTCTCTTATAACCAAATTTGTAAAAAAAAAAAGGGCTGTTAGGTTGGAAAATTCATAAAGGACCACTTAAGCAAAAGTTAAGCAAAAGTTAGGCAAACCTACTAGTGTGAAAACCCTTACGAGCATGCTAGGCAAAAGTTACAGTTAAGAAAAAAATAAAGCTAGAGGAAACCTACATGGGCTCTCTATACATACCTATAAATGAAGTGGGCTTCCAGTTACAAAGCCAATATCCCCTCTCTTTAACACATCCAATCATAGAATGGTTTCAGCCAACAAGACACGAAAAGGATTATGGCTGGAACATATTTTAGTCAGAATTTAGAGGACCTTAAAATCACAAAGCTCATCTTTGAAAGCGACTACCAATAAGTTGCTAAGGATACATAGCAACACACTCTTAGCCTATTCCACTAAGATAAGGGGAAATTTATGAGCAAAGTCCAAAAATGCTTGTAGAGAAATTAGGCCTATACTAGAATTACCTTCTAAGTCATAGAAGGAGAAATACCTAAAGGAAGAACAATATCCATAGGTAATTCTCCTTGAAAGATAGAAGAGCCAGGGGATCATCTAAAGCAACATTATAATTCAAAATAGCGGTAAATTCTTTTAAAGTTGGGGTAATCTCTTAGTGATTAAAGACAAACACGTGGAAGATGAGGTCCCAATAATGGATAACAATGTTTATGAGGTTATGATCAATCCTTACCTTTCTTAAGAACCTAAGAGTAGAAAAGGGAGCAAGGACATTCGAAGTCCAAAAAGCCTTTGATTTTAAAGTCTTAGATAATTGTTGACTGAAAGAGAGAGGCATAGCAAAGTATAACATGAACAAAGGAGAAGGGTAGTATTTATAGACCCCAACCTTTACCATTCCTATTTCTATTAGGACAAAGAATCTAAGGCATGTGAGGATGTCTACATGGACCTTAGAGTATCCGAAGTAGATGTCATAGTATGTATGGACTAGTTGTGATATGTCCATAGTAGTGTCTATTACTAGCCAAGAATCATGCAAAGTTAATGTCTGCATGGACCATTATACACCATTTCCTCATGGACCAAGACTTACCAATAAGAACTATTCTCAACCACTAAAAAGTGCAAGGTCTTTTGATCAATTCTTGCTAAAAATAGCACTTATTTAAGGTCACTAAACCTCCAGTAGAATAGCACTTGCAATAATATGGATATGGTCTTACCTCCATTGAGAATAGTCTTACTTCTCTAGGCTACAATCCTAATCCTGCCAAATATAGTCCTACTTAGTCAGGTTACAATCTTGTCGATTACATTTCAAACTGTCATCATCTATGGCCTGACATCACCAATTTATAACACAAGTCCCTAAATGGAGGTAGTGTATGTTATTCATTTATGGCAGCATATTTTTGTCATCAGTTATCATATATTTGTATATAAAGATGTATGATTGTATTCAAAATAAAAGATTATGTGCTAATTTTTATACATACAAAATGTTGGGCCTATTCACAAAAATAGTAAAGCTACCATCTATTTCATCCTTCATTCTCATTCTTATTTTTTGTGCCGTTATCATCAGAAGAAAACACTAACTTCATAGAAATCTTCAATGCCCTCAGCTTCTTCTCAGTCTTGTAAAGAATAGTAACCGTTCTTGACAACTCACTCTACAAAAGAATGAAGGATTAGTCTATGTCATGTATACATACACATTTGTATAAATTAACCATTATAAGAAAATACTTATAGCTAGAACATGGGTCTCATCAAGCATGGCTCATCTAAAAGCCTTAACAATGTGAGCAATCCTTTCTACAGGAGCTCTCCTCACTTGTCATGGTCAAAACAAAATCACAATATGCATAATTAAAGATCACAAGGTGTCTAGTAGAGGTTAAAGCAAACTTTAACAATGTCGTATCCTCTGGCTTAAAAGACACCGACCAACTATCCTTAATACAAAGGCTAGCAGATAAAAGCTAACCATCTAAGCCATATTGCATGTAGCTCAACTCAAGCACGTCAGTCAGGGTGCCCACAACCTCATTGGGCAACGAAGGTTGACTAGCGGCTATGTTTAAATCCTCACTTCTGACGGTACGTGTAAAAGGAGGAGAGAACTGAGTACTCTAAGAGCTTGGAACTATCTTTGGCCTCTTCCTAGAAGAAGAAGGTCTAGCTTCTGAAGTAGTGGCAGTAAGCTGCAAAACAAACACAAAAGTAAAAAACAAACTTTAAAGTCATAAGGGTTGAGCTAAATGATAATGTACCAAAGGTTCAAGAACGTAAAGTACATAAGGCAATAAGTGCATTGTGGCCTAAGGGGAATAATCTCCACCTTCGTCAACTAAGGTGTCCCCAAGTATGCCTATCATCATGCCCTAGATAAAGTCCATAACATTAATGTACCTCTCGAACAACATTGTGTCAAGAGGATCTCACAAAATATTACGTGCATCTGGGCCCACATGCCAGTTCAGTACCCTCTCTCCTAGAAATTAAGAGTATGCCTCTAATGTAGTCAATAGTAGACTTCAAGAAGGAAAATTTTAACATAGAGTGAAGGAAACTAGCCATCTCTTTGGTGGGGAACACCTACTAAGCCAAATTAACCTAAAAAGGAAACCAAGTAAGTATGACATCATTAATTCATAAATTCAAAATTAACTGCAGTGTTTATACCCTTGCAAGAATACTCACATCGGCTTAAGCTCGTATACTCAAATATTAATGATGGTGTACTAGTGAAAAAGTGTTCCAATCTCCTAAAGTGGGCCTAACCCAGCTATCCATCATTAGGTATCAACGAGGAATGTTCGGCTCACATGGGTGGGGTAGCAAGTGTAGCCTATATGCCTAAGCTTGCATGAGAGTAAGGTGCTAAAGATAGCTAAGCAACCAAGAGATAACAAAAAAAAATGAATAACACTTACTAGGACACCAAAAATGAAGCCTTTCATGAATTGGTGGCTCTTTTTCATATGAATCGCCATGTCTAGGCTCCTATACATCCAACCTAAGGAAAAATAACACCAATTCTAAGACTTGATGTTGTCCACCTATTCCAACATAGGCAAATAGCTCCAACTCATGTTGCCATTCACATTCACAAACAACATGGTCCCCAACAAGATTAAGACGAAGCACTTGGCATATTGATCCACCTTAGGTTGAGCAGTAGGTGAAGCTTTAGCTCAATGCTCACACAGATTAGTGCAATGAATGTTACCTGAGTGGTCTTAAGGCATGAAGCCTAATAACTCCCTCACTTCTTGTAGTTAAAGGGTAAAGAACTGATGGCTCACATCGAATGCAATCATGCGACTAGTACATAACACTCTAGTGATAAATGCCTAGTCAAAAGGTGTGATAGTCAACTCCCTAAAAAACATGTGAGAGGTGTGGGTCGTATCCATCTATCTATTAAAGAGACCCTGTAGAGCTTGCAAGTCCCTATCAAAGTCACCTCCGACCAAGTTGTCAACAAAGGTCTAAAAGCTTGTGATGTGCACTTGGTACCTCACTAGTGTAATCAAAAAAACATACCATTATTGTGGCCCTGACAATATGCCCTCACACTTTAGACATATCTATAAGAAAAAGCAAGAAAATATAGGTAAGTACACTCTGACTCATGTCCACACAAATCACATACATCACATCTGCACAGACCAATAATTCACACATATCGGTATCCGTATAGACCGATAACACAACACTACTACACATGTCTACATGGACTAAGGATAAATAAAAGTTCAAATAGAGAGTCTACATGGACTAAGTACCCACAGTCTGCATAAACCATGCATAGATAGTAAATCCAAACAAATGGAAAAGAACAAAAAATATAGTCACAAATTATACAAGTTTGCACGAACTTCAAACACAAACACCATAAGGCCACCCGAACTCCAAATAGTGTCTCATTGAGTCTACATGAACCTACTACCCTATCACATGCAGTATGTCCTAAATCCTACTCTAAGCACACTAGAAGAATCATACACATTAGGTCTATGCAAAACATCTACTGCTCAGCCTGTCAAGTTCGTATGGACTTGACAAACCAAAAAGCAATTATAGTGGAGAAGATGACATCCAAAGCCATAAATAAAGCCAAAAGGGAAGGAAGGTGTACCTAAGGGTGAGCTTTGGAGCATACATACCTTAATAACTCTACTAAAAGGGGTGTCAGAGCCTCGAACGACACTCCATTCACTAGAGTGATGTTACACAATTGGTTAATCTTCATGAAGGGTAGGAAACCCTCTGACATGGGTATTATTATGTCCTCAACATGGAAAGGGATGCCGAAGGAGCTGTTATTGACATCAGAGGAGTTGTTGACGGCACTAGTGGTAGTGGAAGCACCATTAAAGTGTCGCTGGTCATCATTTGAGCATTGAAAGCTTGTGAGGACTCGCCAAATTATTGTGAGGGTTCTATCAATGTGAGAGAAGTAGAAAAGAGAGAAGGAAATCGGGAGAAAAAGTGAAGTAAAATGAGAAACTCGATAATTTTCACCTATCACAACAAGTCCACATAAACCTCACTTACATTGTCTACACATACCAATGTCCTCACCTTTTTTGGCTTGAGACTTAAGTCTGTATAGATCACTCTCACCAACCCCAAATATGTCGGCATGAACTAATTCAACTATCAATGTATTACACCTTTATTAAGTCTACATGGATTAAAAGCCAGCTCATGCACCATGGTTTGCATGGCCTTTCTTTTTTTAAGGTGTCTAACATTATGAACCTAAAAGACCATGAATGTCATTCAAATGTCAAAGTAGGAAGAAGTTAAAAACTTGATGAAAGCCATTCTTAAATAAGAGAATATAAAAGAATAAATCTTACAAGAAACTATATAGGTCATTTTCAGTCAATTGACTTAAAATAATTTTCTCCCAAATATTTTTGATAAAATTCATCACCATTTATTACTAATGGATCAGTGTATTTTTCTCATTTAACTTTTAGGATAATAAAATGAATAGATTTTCATTTAAATAAAAAATACAAATAAATAATCCATTTTCACTTAACTTTTGGGTTAATAACTTTGATTTGACACCATTTTCAGCCAAATGCCACATATTTGTACCATTAAAAACATTTTCCAACTCTTGAAAATTGTTTTCAAAATAAAAAATGTGTTATTTCAGTGATAGAAACAAAACTGGTTAAAACTAGTCAATCTAATTAGTTTTACTTTAAACTAATAGATTTAGCCTTCACCCAAACACCTCTTTAAGATGTTATTTCATGAATAAATTCACTTGCCACCTAAACTCAATGCTGTTTATCCATAAATGTTAGCAATAATTATTTTGAAAAATGGTGGCAACCGCTCCATCCCTTAAAAGTAGAAAGGAAACCCTTGGCTTTCTCTTTCTCTTTGAGGATTTCAAATTCCTCATTTTTTGCTTCCTTTACTTTATGAATAACTTTAAGCTAATACTTAAATCCTTTCTAAAGAATGACCTTGAAAAAGTGTGGTTTATCTGCCCTCAAATCTCCACCTAGGGAAAAGAAAGCAATTAGGCCCAATAATCACTTGATATCTTTATTTGACACATGAATTCAGCTACATGCTAATCTACGCCATCATGCCCAATTAACATTCGCATCATTCTCTTTTTGCACTTATAATATTCTGGATAATTAGCTGCACACCAATCTAGGAACATATTTTCCTCCTATGATGATGATGGATTTCATCTATAATTCATGGAACATCGAGCATAACTCATCTTTACACAACAAAAAGGG
>CANXYI010053689.1:0-15538 GCA_948208565.1 Hura crepitans
ACCATGATTATCTTGATGTTCTTTGATGATTTGTGGTGATATTGATGGATTTATGCATTATTTGATTGAATATGCTAGCTCCTATAATTTGAGGTTTTTTTTGTCCTATTTTGAGTTCATTTAAACTAATTTGATAAGCATTAGATGAGGAAAATGCCCTAAATTTTCATGAATTGATTGTCCATGGACTTGTTTTGATTTGGAAAAGTTTAGATTAAAATTGTACGAGTTTTTAAGAAGATTTATTAATTTTTGGCTATGAGGACCTTTTATGCAATAGGTCTCACATTCATTAGTAGGTCCCTTAGATGGCTATGGTCACCTTTGAACATAATCTTGTGGCTAATAAGCCTGACTGGCTCATAGACGTGAGCTTTTAAATCCACACGGCTCTAAGTTGCTTAGTGGGCTATAGTGTTGATTTTTAAGCTATTTTAATTGTTTTCAATAGAAATTGATTAGTTTTAATATTCAATGATTTTGTCACAATTTTATAATAAGTTTAATTATTTTTAACCCAATTTCTAGAATTTTAAATTTGAAGGAAAATATTTCATGATTTTTACAAGATTGGTAACAATTTCTTAAGTTATTATTAAAGATAATTACAGTAGGAGATTAGACATCTTAATTGGGACTTTATAAGCCCAAATGATTTTGCAAAATTTGTTAAATCTCAATGGATGTGTTAGAGGTCTTGTTCTATAAATAAAATAATTTTTCAATCATTTTTTGATTGATAAATGTGACAAAATGCAATTATTATATGTGGAAATTGTGTATACATTGTAATTGTTATATTCAATGCAATATTGGAAATATGAATGAACATACTTCTAGAATTTGAAATGTGGATCTTTAATTATGGAATTTTAAACTATGTAGTACGCTTATCATGTATAAATATTGATATATGAGCTTATTATCAATGTGTGACCTTTGATATGCTATGAGCAAATTGTAATCTACAAATGTGATACATGTGACCAAGCATTATGTATTATTTGGCTATGAATTATATAAGCCAACTATGTATACTGAATAAGAATGAGTATATGTGACAATTGTGAGATGAATAAACATGATATACATATACATACACACACACACACACACACACACATGTATTTATTAATGTATGTATATATGTAAATATATATGTAGCATACTTAAATGAATGATTAGCATAAAAATGAGATAAAATAGATAATAAGCCCATGTAATCTTAGGCTTTGTGTAGCACTTGGATAAGTTGGCATAACTACTAGGGTTTTAGAAGTGATGCATATTTTTTATTTCACCTTTAATCAAACAACCATATATGGTTGGTATAACTACATAAATTCATCGATCATTACATAATTGTAGATGTGAGCAGGTACAACTATGTAAAGTTAGCAATCACTAAACATATTTAATTTTTTGATATAGCCACTGATTCTATGTGGAGGAAACTATACAATAATTGTGTGCATGGACATAAAAGATCATCAATTACTTTTTATATTTGTTTTTATGGGTAAGGCCACATAAGTAATTCAATCACCGTATGAACCCATTATCCATTCTATTAGTTCTAAGCTATATTAGGCTAATAAATTAACCAACTATAACTATTATATGGTAATTGGCATCAGACGTAATTCAAATATAATGACATATATGAGCTATATAATATGATGATATATGTAAGTGATTGAGTTAGATATGAATATGCTATGATCATGAGTTTAGCAACTCCAAAGGTAAGCATGGTACCTTCATGCATGATTGACCTTATAATTGTGTAATATTGAGATGAGACATATGATACACCATTGTGGATGTATGCCTTTGTGTATGATCCTTATGTGTGTTTAGTGGCAACTATGGTTGTTTTATGTACTACTAAGCATGTTTTTCTTAGAATGTTGGTTTTGTGCACAAGTTGGTTAATGTTCTTGGTTTAATAGATGAAACAAGGGAAAAGAGAGTTTTGCAGCAAGTCTTTTGATCATACCATCATAGTTTTAATAAAATTCTTTCATATATTCATTTGTTCAAGGATTTGTACAGACATATGTTTTTTTCTAATTTATATAAGAGTTATGTTTATGTAATAAGTCATTAGCTAGTTTGATGGCCTAAATAAAGTTTTATACACCATTTCTTTCATACAAATTAATTTAAAAAATATTGTGTACATAGATGTGAATGTTGCACATAAGGCATGTGTATATGTAAATGTGATAAAAGTGATATATGTGTCTGAGTGTTCTTAGTGCCTTAGGCACATAATGTGCCATTCCTCTTAATAGTTTCTGTGGATTTCCTATTTAGGTGGTTCAGGTTGTCAATAGAAAGAGCATTATATTTTGATGTATTAGAGACAGGTTGAGGTAGCTCTTGCTTTTGTAAACTTCAGTCCATTACACATATGATTGCATATGTGTGAATTGATATGCATAAGCATAGCATTATGTATATAGCTACGAATACTAATTCAAAGTGCTCTCTCTATTAAGACAATGAATCATGTCTTATATTTCCCATCAAGCATTTAATGAAGAGGTTGAAAGTTATATAGCTATGAGTATGGGTAACACTAGATATCTTATAACTTTTGAGTGTCATTCTTAAGCTTAGGGTCAATAATCGATTGTACCCAAGCTTATCCAACTATTGTGGTAGGCTTCAACTAATATGCATAGTTGCAACCTCTAATACCTCCACCTGAACCTAGGAGGATCAATGTTGTTAAAAGGCTTCAAAGATACAAAGTTGTAATGTTTAAAGGGCTTAAAGAAGAAGATTTTATAGTAGTAAAGTATTTGTTTGAGAAGACAATAAGAATTTTTTTAGCAAAGGGGATGCACAAATAAGGATAGTTTAACCTATGATACATCTTTCCTTCAAGAAAAAGTTGATAATTAGTGGAAGATACTAATCAGAGGGAAACCAGCTGAGGCCATTACATGGGAGTTTTTCTATATAGAGTTTTAGAAGAGGTACATCAGTGATACCTTTAGAGAAGCTAGATGTAGAGAGTATATGTATCTCAAGCAATGCCAGAAGTTAGTCTTTGAGTATTAGAAAGAGTTTCTTAGGCAAATTATGTATGCTGAGGATGTGTTTCATACTAAAGATATAAGATGTAAGTAGTTTCAAGATGTTTTTGTAATGGCTATAAATCTCAGGTTCCTAAATAGTGTTTCCCAAGTAGCCAGGTCACATTAAGGAGGCAAAAAGAGAGTACTAGCTATAAATCTTTGATGGAAAAAATAATGATGAAAATCTTAGATAAAGACATAAACTTATAGGAAAAAAAAGGTTAAATAGTAGGATAAATAAAAGGGTAATTTATGTTATTTCATATATGAACAAGTGAGAATTGAACATTTATATAACAAGAAAAAAACTAGCTGAAATTGAGAATGGAAATGGGCAAGTAAAGATAAGTAGGATTATATATAATTAGAGTCACTTGATAAGGCATGAAAAAGATGTAGTAAACATAAGTGATGACTTTAGCTAGATTAGATAATATTAATGTGTATGTGAATGGGAAGTGAAATAAGGAGATGGAAATAGTCTCATAATGTAAACACGAAAAAGTTTAATAAATGTATAATGTGTTCTAATGATGCAAAGCTCATGAAAATGAGAATGTACTTAATGGAAGTTAAACAAAAGAAGCAATTATGGTACAAATAATATTGGTTAATTATGTTGTAGCCCATATGATTTAGACATCTATAGGATAGGTTTGTCAGCTAATTAGGGAACTATAGTAGCTGCTAGGTAATTATGATAATACGGGTTTAGCTGTAGTGTTGGTCCAATAGGGCTACTACATATCTATTCACTTGATGCTAGTATAGCAATAGTCTAGGTTCAAAAGCAAAACAATATATAGCTATATAATTAAGGCTAGTTTAGCAGTAGTGTAGGTCCACTAGGGCCATTGCACAATTATGCTCATATAATGCTAGTGGAGTAGCAGAGTAGGTCTAAAATGTAGACTCTTGCACAACTTGTAAATCCTGTTATCTAGTATCAACATAAATCATTATAAGTATGGGTTAAAAGACTAGTAAGTAAATTGAGATAAACAAAAAGGCTAAAAACAAGTAAAGAAAGTAAATTGAGATAAACAAAAAGGAAGAAATGAAGTAAAGAGAATAACAACATGATAGGTAAATTAGTAATAATATAAATAATGTAATGAGAGACTAATATCATAAAGTAGATAAAAGAAGTTAAGTGCATTTGCAATAAGTGACACACCATAAGAAATTATTGTCACGAACTGAATATAAGAAATTTAGGATAAGTAGTCTAAATTAATGATTGATGACATATAATAATAAATTAATGATATCAAGAAATATAATAAAATAATAATAATAACAACAAGTTTTAGATGCAATAAGGTAAAGATAATTAGTCTATAAATCATATTAAAAAGGGGATTAAGTGAACTAAATGTATAGGTATTAAATAATAAAATGTGTAACACCCCCTGCCTATTCCCAAAGGAACTAAACAAGGTATGCTACTTCTTGCTAGTCACCCCTTCTAAAATTGCTCTTATGACATATTCATTTAACTCTTATGTCATCAGTTAATTCATTTATCCATGCAGATATTTTCTTTAATCTTTACATATGGTGCTCTTATACTAACTAATTCCATTTGATAAAAAATATTTCCAATTGATAAAAATATATTTTACACTAATTGTTCATTTTATGGAAATTTGGGCAGCATAACAGCTCCCTGGGTAACTAACCCCAAAATTTATGCTTGTGAAAATGCACTTCAAATATCATACTCAATTTCCCATCATCTCTTAGACCCTTTTGGTCCTCTAATTCACATATCATCATACCATAACATCTAGTCATTGACACACAGAGCTTGGGGCCCATAGTAATTAGACAAGGTAAACATTTATATCATTACGGGTATCCATTTGTATATCGGTCTCGTAATGTATATACATATAGTACTTGCCTATCTAAGCCTAACCCCACACATACATATACATGAGTGCCAATAAACCATCAAAAGTGTAAAATGATACCCTCAAATATCTATCTACTAAATTATAAAATTGACACTAAGGTTAGACAACTACTATATCAACAACCTGTATATTGAAACACTGATACGCTGAGTATATAACCCACTAGTAGATTTACTACAATAAAAGCTTGTCATGCACAAAAACATGCAATATACACTTTATGAGTCATGATGCAATATATACAAAGGAAATTTCATAAAATAATATTATTTTAATCGTCTGTCTGCTTATTTAATTTTTGGTGTCCTTTCATTATCAATTTTCTGGAGTTTCCATTTTGTAAATAATTTATTGCATTAAATAACATATGTTTTTGTTATCATTAATTATACTGTTCATTTTTCCATTTAGGCCTAACTTAGAAAGTCGACACTTTAAAACACTGGATCATAGGGAAATCCAAGCTGTGTAGTGGCCCATATTTTAGACCTCGATAGTTGCACTCGCCTAATGTAGTGGCCTTATCTCAGAACCGATGTGGCTACACCTATATAGTGTAGTGGCCTATCTCAAGATGTCAGTAGCGGCATCTACCCTACATAGTGTAGTAGCCCTCATCAAGACCATTGTGGCTACACCTACATAGTGTAATGGTCTGTATCGAGACCTCAGTAGCTGCACTCGCCTAGTGTAGTGGTCCCATCTCAAAACCGCTATGCCTGCAGAGTATAGTGGTCAACGTCTCAACCTCAACGGCTACACCTACCATCATAATCATAGCCTCGAAGGCAAAGTATCTCTAGCAGCTGTTAATCCCTAGTTGATTGGTTAACCCATCCAATGGGTGTCTAACTAATGGGCCAACTATTTTTTAATTATTTTTATTTATTTACTATTCATTTATTCTATTTATTTCCATATCATTAAGACACATTTGTTAGAAAATTTCATCTACTCAATTTTTACTGGATAGTTACAAGTCATTTTCTTCACAACATAGTTATAGGACATTTGACGTAAATATTACTATTTATTTGGCCATTTTCACTATTCATTTAGTCATTTCTCTTTTTCCTCATGGCCTCGTGCCATTATATCTCACCTCATGTTACACTTCCATTACCATAATCCATCATTATTTTACCATAATTCTTTCATGTTAAAGAAATCATATAAATACTCAAATTCCATATATCTCATTATATGCCATATAATAAACTTTGCTTCACACTTAGGATACATTCTTCTTTACCAATTTCTTATCATACCTTATATATACTAATCTTTACCATAATCCTATACAAAGCCGTAACCAAGTATCATGCCATCACCATACATATATTTTCACATGCCAAGTCCTATTTATGTTACGCATATTATTTCCATCATAATACATCATGATTACATCATAATACATCATATACATAGATCAAGCACACATGTACATGCCATAACATACATGTCATGCATATGACCATACATACATCATATATATTCACATACTTTTCACATCTATGTCATCATTATTACATCTAATTTATATTATGGCATACTTGTTACATGAAAACACATACACATAAGCATAATTCAACACTTTTATACACACTTTTATGTATGAACACATATAAAACACATGTTGGAATGTATCAATTGCATTAAATACATATACCTATAATTGAATTCCACCTTTCTTCACCACTTTGTGGCTTTAGAAATCTTGGTTCATCACTTTCTCTTTTTCAACCTACATATGTGACTTAGAACTTAGAAAATTCATATAAAATCTTACAAAGCTCCAAATTAAAATCTCTAAATATGGTTTTTCTTAGAATTATTAAAGTTATATAAAATAAAAATAAAAACTAAGAAAAGAACGCTTTCACCCTAAAATGTCACTATTCACTATATAACCATATCTTTCATTTGAGAGCTTATTTTAGAGTTCTACCACTTAGATGATGTTTTAAGGACAATGGAAGGTAATTCCCATATAAATTTTGTAAAGTTTGGTAGAGATTTGGTGTAGGAAAGAAGTAAAAATGGTAGAGTGCTATTGCTTTAAGGTGGCATCAGTTTTTGAAGAGAAAAGGGAGGTGGGAAATGGCTTTTACACATATGTGGCCTTCTTACATATGTAAGGACATGTATATGGGTAAGTGGCATGGTTAGATCGCGACACATGGCAATCTAATAGTCCAAATAATCCTGATTTTGCCTTAAACTTTAGAAAATTTTAAAAATTCATTTGTGCCTCTAAAAATAGTTACTTTTATTCTAAAAAACCTTGATTATGCTCACTTAAGGCCACATAAAATTTCAAGTTCAAATTCCAAAGGCAAGTAGGTTTACTATTCACTTACTATAATAATAAATTTCGAAAAAATATCAAACAATCTCAGAAAATTAAAATTCCTTCACCAATGAACTCATTGAATTTTTGAACTTTAGGGTGTACTAATTTTGGGTCTATCTAGGCACATCTTGGGTCATTCCTAGCACAATCCCATTTCAAGTTACTATTCACTTATTTACTGCCTAAAATGAATTTTTGGTTCTCCTAAATTTTTAAATTATTTCATTTTCACCATTTTCTAGCCTATTAAAGTTTTATGACTAGTACTCAGCTCCTTTAGCCTTACAAGGATATCTCGACTTACCCGAAACATTATGTAAGCCTCAAAGGTACTATTAATGAAACCTAAATTTATGGGCATTACAAAATGTGTCATGAATAATTAAATGTAAACCTATATTATTATTTTGTGCATTTCTGCATAAGTAAGATGTGTATGATAATAAATGAAATAAAATACATATTTATTACATGATTAATTGAATACACCCTTAAGCCTAGTGCTTAGTGCATTGTTGTTTGCAATGCATAGGTAGTAGATAATAGGTGCAAGTAGCAGTCTTAAGTAGAGCAGTATAGATCAATGAGTTATATTTTCTAGTACTTCTACTCAAATTTGTATAACATGTATAGGTGGAACTCATGTATATGCATAAGGGAGTATGTCTGAACCTTTCTTTAAATGTTTGTATGTATTTAAAGATTTGTAGAATAATTATATGTATGTTATATATAGATTTGTATGTCTATAATATTGGTAAGATATAGATGTTATTAATGGTAATGCTATAGGAATGATACTATGTGTGTATGAACTACGGATAAGATTATAAGGATCATATGGATCTAATGATGTTGATTGATTGTGTAAGGATATAGAAGTGCTAATTCTTACAAGTATTATTATATTAAATTATCGGCTAGCTATTATGCTGTTGGATTTTTGTTAGGTTAAATAGATAGATCAGCTGTGCTTATGAGAAAACTATATTACCACTTAATGGGTAAATAAACATATGAAACACCTATCCCAAATTAAGTGGAAAAGAGAACTAAGATAAAGTAATAAGTCTAAAATTTTAAAAATAAGGTTATGTGTCATCCCTTATCTAGGTATGGCAACACGATTGGGTAGAGGGTGCCATATATTTAAACCACAATATAAAATTTGGTGTGGAACATAGCCAGATCAAATATTTCTCTTAGCTAGTGTTCATTGGCATAGAGTTAGAGGACATTAATGTATAAGATCTAAATATATAAAACAAGGGAGAAAACTAGAAAAGATAAGGACAAGGTAGTTATTCCTTTCCCTTAAGTAAGAAAAAGAAAGGGTTCACAAGCAAAAGGTAACACTGGGAAGAACAAAAGTCGTAGTAAAGGATATTGTGGAGCCACATTACTTACTAGTACTCTAGGGTCTATTGCTAGATGTGCTACAACTTCTCTTTTTGAGTATTGTGGCATGATGTAGTTGGTGTTTGCTGGAAGTTATCATGTTTATATTAGAGATATGGATCTTCTGACTATAACATTCATGATTATCTTAAGATGCAAGATGTTAACGGATAGCCGAGAGGCTAGAACTATTATGTCTGCTAGCAAGAAGATTGCTAAACAAGATGATTAGAAAGGTTCTTGAATGGTTGTATTTGAGATAATGCAAAAGCCAAAAGCTTATGCTCCTACTCGTACATATGCTATTAGAGCTTAAGAGGAGGAGGATGCTCTAGATGTCATAGTTGGTACATTCTTTCTCTTTTATTTTGTGTATGCATTGATAGTTCCTAGATATACTTATTAAATTATTTGTATTATATTGTCAAACAAATGGAACCTTGAGACTGAGCTAATAGATTATGAGATCTTAGTTTCTAATCCATTAGTTCATAGTGTTGTTATGATTAAAGTGTGCAAGGATTATCTGTTATAGACATCAAATATGTGAATTAGTGGTAATTGTGATTAAGCTAATATTTGATGAGTTTAATGTAATTTTGGGTATGTGTTAGTTATCAAAATATCAAGTGATAATGAATCGTAAACTTAAGATGATAAATATTAAGATAGTGGATAGTCATGAAGTGACAGTTATTACAGAGGGATATGGTTTCCTCTTTAATGTGATATCTATAATAGTGGCAAAGAAGCTAATTAGAAGTTGGTGTTAAATGCATCTAGATCATGTGAGGGATATTAGAAGATTTATACACCAACTTCATGACATAACTACAATGAAAAATTTCTAGGATTTTTTTCCTAATGATTTATCATGTCACATAAAAAGGTAGTTCAATTCAGCATT
This sequence comes from Hura crepitans, assembly GCA_948208565.1. Classification (NCBI taxonomy): domain Eukaryota; kingdom Viridiplantae; phylum Streptophyta; class Magnoliopsida; order Malpighiales; family Euphorbiaceae; genus Hura; species Hura crepitans. Next base: position 9,667 of record CANXYI010053689.1, read on the forward strand.
GAGTTGGTATGAAGCATTACACCAATATCCATTGCTTTGTATAGGATAGCCTATGCAAAGTTAAATGAGTTGAAGATCCAATTGTAAGAGTTGCTTGATAATAGTTAGATATGCCCCAGTGTTTCGCTATGGGGGTGCACTATTATTTTTTTATGAAGAAGAAAGATTATTCAATGATAATGTGTATTGATTACCGAAAATTGAACAAGCTAAAAATGAATCACAAGTATCATGTCCCAAGGGCTAAAAATTTATTCAATCTAATTAAGTAAGTAGGTGTTTTTAGAAGATAAACCTGAGGTTAGGCTATTATCAAGTAAAGGTGAATGATGCGAATGTGTTTAAAATGTCTTTTATAATGTGGTGTGGTCATTATAGGTTCCTTGTGATGCCTTTTGGTTTTAGTTAATTTTTATACCTAATGAACAGAGTTTTCCATCCATATCTAGATCAATTTGTATTGGTGTTCATAGATTACGTATCAGTTTATTCTAAGAACAAGAAAGAGTATGGTGAGCATCTTAGGCTAGTATTGTAGAAATTAAGAGAGAAGTTATTTTTTGCCAGCAAGTGTGATTTTTTGTGCTTGATGAAGTGGCATTTTTGCACCTTGTTATATTAGCTAATGTGTTAAAAGTGAATCCAAAAAGATTAAGGTTGTGGTTGACTATGAGTAGCCTAAGAATGCTATAGGAGTTAGAAGTTCTTAGGATTGGCAGGATATTATATAAAATTTTTAAAGTGTTTTCTTTTATAGCTTTTATTCTAAACATGTTGTTATAGAACAATACTAGTTTAATTGGTTTATAAGATCCAAAGAAAGTTTTGAGAAGTTGAAAGCTATGCTAATGGTAGCTCAAATCCTTAAAAAACCAACGTCTCGAAAAGATTATGTGATATGCAGTGATACCTCTCATCAAATTTTAGGATCTGTGCTTATACAAAATGGTATGGTAGTGGCTTATGTATTAAGGCAGATTAAGCCTTATTAAAAGACCTATATTATTCATAATTTAGAGCTGGATGTTATTGTTTTCACCGTAAAGATATAGAGGTATTGTCTCTATGGTGAGAGTTGTTATATTTTAATGGATCACAAGAGTCTTAATTATGTTACAACTTAGTTAGAGCTCAATTTGAGATAGAGATAGTGGATAGATAGTCTGAAAGATTATAATTATAATTTATTACTATCCATACAATGGCAATGTGATGGTTGATGCCTTGAGTAGAAAGATAATTTTAGCTTTAAGATCAATGAACATTTGTTTAAAGTTGTTACATGATTGTTCTATCATAACAGAGAAGACAATTAAGCTTGATTTGTTTAAGCAAGTAACAAACACTTAAAAAGATGATGATAAGCTGAAAGTGATCCCAAAGAAGATCTAAAAAGGGAAGTTGAGAGTATATAAGTTTAAAGATGGTTAAGTGTTTTATTAAGGAAAATTATGTGTGTCTAATGATTAAGAGCATTAGAGGTTAATTCTAGATAAGGCACAAAAAAAGTTCTTATGCGATCCATCTAAGAAGTACCAAGATGTATCAACATCTAAATATGCATTATTAGTGATCTAGCATGAAAAGAGTTATCACGACAAGATGCTTGACATGTCAAGAAGTGAAAGTTAAGCATTAAGTGCCATTAAGATTGCTACAGCCTTTGTCACTAATTGAATGGATGTTAGATCAAATTACTATGGACTTTGTCATTGTTCTACCACTAATCTAAAAGAAGTATGGTATAGTTTGGCTGATTGTTAACTAATTGACAAAATTGGTTCAAAATTGACTGTAGTTTAGAAAAGTTATTAGAGTTTTACATTCGAGAGATCATTAGATTACATTGTGTGCCTATATCAATAGTGTATGATAGAGACCTAAGGTTTACTTTTATGTTTTTGAACAACTTGTATGAAGCTTTGGGTATAAGATTGAGTTTTAGTATAGCTTTTCTTCCACAGATCGATGATCAATCTAAAAAGATTAAAAAAGTACTTAAAGACATGTCACTTAGATATGTTACTAACTTTAAAGGGAGTTGGGATGGATATCTACCTTTGATGGTGTCTACTTATAATAATAGTTAGCAATTGAGCATCAAGAAGGCACCCTATAAAGCTTTATATGGTAGAAGATGTCACACTTTGATGTGTTAGACTGAGTTAAGTGAAGGTAAGGTTATAAGTCAAGATTTGATTCGAGATGCCAAAGAGAAGGCCAAGGTTATCAAGGATAATATAAAGAGTTCCTCTGATTGATATAATTGTTATGGAAACTAAAAGAGGAAAGATATAGACTTTGAAGTGGGTGATTAGGTTATTCTAAAAGCATTTCTATGGAAAAAAGTCCTTCATTTTGGAATGAAAGGTAGGCTTAGTCCTAGGTTTAATGTCCTATAAGATATCATTAAGCATATGGGGCAAGTGGCTTAGAGACTAACAATACCACTTGAGTTCGCAAAGATACATAATATGCTCCATGCATCTGTGTTGAGGAGATAATAATTATGTAATGCTCGTAAGTCAAGGCCCTGTGAACAGTACCTTTGAGGGCTCAAAAAGTTTGCTCAAAGTGTTAGGTCACTTGCATAAGGATCGAGGTAGGGCATACCGGTCATAAAACTCTGACTGGCCATAAAAAATGAAAATGACTTAATTTAAAGATTTAATAGAACCAATAAATTATTTTAGATCAAAATCTAGTAGGCCGTAGGCTCATATCGACTTAGGCTAGGAATGATCTGTGATATGCCGGACAGACCTAAAAATACCATATCCTGAAGGTTAAAAATTCTCCTAAGGCCATTGGTGAAGGAATTTTTAAATTCCAAAGTCATTTGCTATTTCTTCTAAAATTTAGGTTTTATATGTAAACTGAGGCAGTTAGTTAACTGTCCTGCCAAAGAAATTTGGCCGTGAAATTTTGCAAACCCCTAAATAAGCCTAATTTAGGATTTTTAAAACTAACATGATAATTTTTGGACCCTTGCCATCTAAGCCCTCCACAAAGATGCCACATCACCTCCCCTTCACCTTTTTCCCCCATTTCTCCTCCTTTGGCAGTTGATGCCATTGCTTCTTAATACCCACCAATTTTTAGGTTCTCTCCTATATTCCCCATCGAATGACCACCAAAAATCCCCTTAAATGGTGAAGAAATGATTTATAAAGTTGGTAGTCACCATTAATGCTCACAAAAGTCAAGAAAATTCAAGAAAGGCTTGAATGTACATAAAAAGGTGGCTGAAATTCAAGTTTGTGTCTAAGTGGTTTTCTTCCCTTTTTATTTTATTTCCTAGAGGATTTCATTATTCTAAGAGTGCCTACATTCTTTGATTTTCATTTAGAGGTCCATGGAATTTGCTACAAATTTTCAAGGATTTGTATAACAATATGGAGGCTAAGGGAAAATTGGTGATCAACAGGGGGATTAAAGGTGCTAAGGTGTAGGAAAAGCTTCAAAGATGATAAGGGATGTAAATTTAATGTGTTATAGGCTTGCCATTATGATTTAAAGTGTAAACTCAATGAGAATGATGTATAAAATTAATGGTTTTAGTGGTTAGTGTGTCTATAATAATGAACTAAGACTATGTTAACGTTAATTCCATAGTAAAGGAATGGTTTGTGGGTTGTTTTAGTGGAAAAATTACATCAAAGGTGGTATCCACTTTTTGGCCGAAAGGGGGTTAGTGTTTGTGTAATGTGTTATGGCATGTAAAACATATGGTTTATGATGATGTAAAATGTGTAGGTTATGGATTTAATGGTTTATATATGTGTGTGGAGATTAAAGGCATGAATATGGATGGCATTATGTATGGCCGTGAGGTATGAGCATGAATTATTCCATGTGAATTTAATGTATATGGTGATAATTAAGGTGTATGTCATGGGATTGAATGATATGTGTATGTTTATTGTGGAAAATGGCATGATCTTGGATAGTGCATGATGTGGCTGAGAGGTTTCATGAAGGGCTTTGGCATATGAATCATATATGTTTTGTGTATGTTGTGTGAATCATAATAAAACTTAGGTGTTGGCATAGGAAGGTAAGTATAGGTGTTTAATGTGGTGAGATAATGCAATTACATATGTGTGACATGTATGGCCAAGATATGTATATATGTGACATGGCATGGCATGTATGAAATGTATAATGGTATGGCATGCATGAGATAAAGTATATACATGTATACATACACTAGCAAGATGATATGGGACATGTATGTGTGACAACTTATGGAAAAATGCATGTGTATGGTTAAAAACTAGGTTGGGCTAAGAGGTGTGTGCCATGGGGTAGCATGGTAAGTATGGCATGGTGTGGTAAGTAATGTACTTGATTTGCATGATACCATAAGCATGTGATGTGTGGCATAAAGTTTGCATAAATTATGTGGAAATATGAATGGAATTGTAGCATGTAAATTAGTAAGATTAGTGTGGATAATGTGACTAACATTTGGTACCTAAAATAGCTTGAAAAATGGACTTAGAAAATATAAGTGAAAATAACCTAAAACTAGCTCAACTAGAATGGCATTTGAGCCATATTTGTATGACATTTTTGAGATGGCAATTTGAGCCAATTTTAGTGATGTTATGAAATTGATAATATTGCATGATAAATGGCCTTTAATGGCAAGTGAATTGGCATGAAAAGATGCCTGGTGAATTGTAGTTATAGATCTATAATTGTCTATGTAAAATATGAAAATAACCTATAACTGTCCCGAAAAAATGATATATAGACTTAGGCACCAAAATTTCTTTGAACTTACACATAAATGGACTTAAAATAATGGCTTAGATTAGCCTTAAAGTGGACTTAATTATGCCTAAGAAAGTGATCTAAATTGGCTTAGAAAAATAGACCTATAATTGTCCGGTAATACCAAAAATGACCTGTAATTGTCTAGGTCAAATTTTGACTATCAAAATAAATTCATAATTGTCTATTTTTCAATTATAAATATTATAAGAGGATGATCAGCAAATAAATAGACATAAAATAAGGTCAGATGGCCCATTAATGAGAGACCCACTAGATGGGTTGATCGGTCCATTTAGGGGTTAGTAGCTATTAGATATTTGATATTGATTTTTTGGATATTAGGAGGTTTGCGGACTTATCCCTATTATCCTCTGAAAGTTTAAGATGGTGATATTAGATATTAGGAGGCCTAGGGATTGATCCCTACTATCCACTAAAGTTCCTTGCTATGATTATTTAGATATTTAGAGGTCTACGTACTAATCCCTACTATGCATAATGTGATTGGTGGTTGATTTGTTTGAGATTTTGGAAGGTCTATAGATTAATCCCTACTATCTTCTATCTAGTATTGGGAGGTTCAAGTGAACTAATCCTTGCTATCAGACTAGGCCGGTGTAGTGGTTGGGGTCCAAAATATGGGCCATTGCATAACTTTTAAGTTCCTTATTAGTCTAGTGTCTTTAAGTGTTATCTATCTAGTCGGGCCTATTAAATTACATTAAATTAAGGTATAAACCAGATTGATATCAAATCACTAAATGATTAATTTAATTGAAAAATTTATAGTGGTGTAATTATAAATAAATGAATTGTCTAACTGATTAATTAGAATTAATCTCTTGCATGAATTTAATCTTTGTGTTGTATTTATAGCCCATTTTTGAATTTGAGTGCCTGCATATGTCATGTTTGAATGCATTAGATTCACCACTGAGTTTTATACTCAACATACTAGTGTTTTAGTGCGTAGGTTACAAAGGTAGGTAGTCCAACCTCAAAGATCATGCAGTGTAGCAGCATAGACTATGAAGGGTATATAGAAGTCATTTTCTTTATTTTGTTAGCCAGCACTCACGTAAACACTGTA
>CANXYI010053803.1:0-12760 GCA_948208565.1 Hura crepitans
AGCTCATGATATACATGAATTCAAATGGTTTAGAGATTTATAAAAAAATGAATATTTGTTCTAATAGAAAGATATTTTAATATAATTAAATTTAATTTTAAGGTATTAAAATATTTCTAAATTAAATTTCCACATGGAAAAGGTAATTAAATTTAAAATTTATGATCTTTATATCTTCGAATCTAATGGGTTCTTTGCCATTAAAAAAAAAAATGCTCTTTGGACCATTTAAATCATTATATAAATTCAAGCATACCGTAAAGCATTCGAAAAATAGAATCAGTTTCCTCGTATACTTTAAAAACGCAAGAAATAATGGTGTTAACAGAAAGCACAAAGCCTCATCTTGCTGTACTGCCAACTCCAGCCCTAGGCCACATCATCCCTCTCCTTGAGCTCGCTAAGCAATTAGTCATTTCCCATGGCTTCCACGTCAGCTTTATCGTCATCACCACTAACGAAACCTCCGCTGCTCAGGAGCAGCTGCTTCGCTCAACTAATCTCCCTCCTGGCCTTGACATCGTCGAACTTCCACCAGTCAACGTCTGTGCCATAACCACCGATGACATGCTGATCCTTACCCGCCTCTGTGTCGTCATAGAAGAGAGCCTCAAGTCATTAAAATCTCTACTCATAGAGTTAGGCAAGCCAAATGTACTTGTCATTGATATTTTCACCACTCAAGCCTTCAAGGTTTGCGAAGAACTATGCGTCCCAGTTTACTTATTTTTCACTTCCCCCATCGCTTTGCTTACCCTTTCTCTCTATCTGCCCACTATGGACCGTGAAGTGGAAGGTGACTTTGTTGATCTTCAGGAACCGATTCAGGTACCTGGATGTACCCCGGTTCGAACCGAGGACCTATTCGACCAGATCAAGTACCGGAAAGGCGACCAATATAAATGGTATTTACTCCATGTGAGCCGGTGGCCATTGGCAGCCGGGATATTTTTGAACTCCTTACAAGATCTTGAACCAGTAGCATTCAAAGCTTTAACAGAGGATTTGTTCTTTAAACAAATTCCGACCCCACCGGTTCACCCGGTTGGACCGCTGATCAAACACGAAGAAATATTATCTTCCTCTGATAAAGATTGCCTTGCTTGGCTAGATGAGCAGCCACCTGATTCTGTTCTCTTTGTAGCTCTTGGCAGCGGCGGCACCTTGACGGCGGAGCAACTCATTGAGCTGGCATGGGGGCTTGAACTTAGCCAGCAAAGATTCATTATGGTTACGCGAATGCCAAGTAATAGTAGTGCCTATGCCGCATTTTTTAATGCGGGAGCCGGTTTAAATGATCCGAAGGCTTATCTGCCTGAAGGGTTCTTAGAGAGGAATGAAGAAAGGGGAGTTGTTGTGACGTCTTGGGCGGCGCAATTTGCGGTGCTTAAACATCCATCAACAGGAGGATTTCTGTCTCACTGCGGGTGGAACTCAGTACTGGAGAGCTTAAGTTGTGGCGTGCCATTGATTGCGTGGCCACTTTACGCGGAGCAACATATGAATGCCACCATATTGGCAGAGGAAATTGGGGTGGCGATCAAGCCGGCGGTGGTGGAGGGGAAGAGTATTATAGGACGCGAAGAAATAGAGAGAGTTGTGAAAGTGGTAATGGAAGGTGAAGAGGGGAAGATGATGAGACAAAGGGCTAGGGAGCTGAAGGAAAGCAGTATTAAAGCTTGGAACCCTGATGGGTCGTCTTATGTATCTCTTGCTCGTGTGGCAAACGAATGGAAAGCGGGCTTTGTAACAGATATTACAGATCATTAATAATCTAAAATAATATTAAAATTGCATTTGGTTCAACTGTTAAATCATTTATAACCCATATCTACGGTTGCTAATAGATAACTGATTGACATTTATATATTTAGTAAAATTTATACTGCTATTGTTGAGTGGTTGTAAAATTATTAATTGGGTATTATTTTTTAATTTTATATTATAATTATTTATAATAATATATAAATAAATTGAAAAAATAAAATATATAAAGTATAAATATAATAATTAAGTCGAAATAATTTTTTTACAAATATATTTAATATAAATATGTTTAAATTTAAAAATTATTATAATAATTTTTAATATATATAATTAAAGAGTGTTATTACGATGCTTCAGTGTGTACGGTTATACACATTAAATTAAGTGTATATTCATTACACGTTTTAATTAAATAATACGTACCGCATGCACCGACACATTCAATCACTTCTCGTAATTAAAATATCTTATAATTATTAAATTTTTTACTAAAATTGACATTGTATAATTTATTAAATAAAAAATTATGTATTTATTATGGATAATTAGATACGGCACAAAAAAAGGAAACTTATCAATTACTTTAAAAAAATTCAAAAATCGAGTTTTTTTTTTAAAAGCTAGCCATTTAAAGTTTAAAAAGCTATCAATTATTATTTTTTTTTTATGTTAACTAAACACTTTTAAATATAAAACTGAAACAATTAAACCAAATATCATTTAAGTATAGTTTCTAACATATAAAAATAATATTAATGATTTTTTAATAAAATGCTAAACTCGATTAGGTATAACATGTGTTAAGGTATTCATTGTTAAACTTACAATTTTTAAAATTTAATTATTAATTATAAATTATAAAATTTTAAATAGTATAAATTTAATAATAAATATTATAATATATAATATATCGAATGAATACTTATAATAACGTGAGTTATATATATATTTTTTAACAAGATGCGAGTTATAGTTATTATTTCATGCTATTGTGAATGTTCATAAAGTATAAGACGACTCAAAATGATTTAACGTTCGACTCGGTCGTTGTATGCCTGAGTATGTTGAGTCTTCAAAACACCTTTTTTTTTTTTTTTAATAATTATATCGCTTTTTGTACTACTATATTATTATTATTATTATATAAAGACGGGGATAGCAAGCATCTATACAAAAATTATTTTTGATTTATAAGCAAATCAATTTTTGACAATTGTTTAATTTTTATTTTATAATTGATCAGGATTTTTTTAAAAATACCCCAACAAAAATTAATAATCATAAGCGAAGATGTTTTATTTTTTCTAATAAAAAAAATAATGAAATTTGATAATGCGGGGTGTGATTCTTTAACTAATTCTGATATATAATAAAAATTACTATTGCACTTTATATACATAATACTTTTTCTTTGGTTTTGTAAACTTCTTTGAACGGAATTGAAGCAAAATTTTCATCAATTTTATTAATAATTATAAGTTTGGCTTTACTTTGGAAATCTTATAATCGAAATTTTAATATTTTTTAATGATTGAAACTATAATTACATTATAATAATTAGAATTTATTTATTTATTTTAAATAATCGAACCATCTAATGAAATAACAATTATAAAAAAAAAACTTATAAAATATTGAACATAAAAAGTAAGCTCGCCATTTATTTATTTCTAAATAAATTCGTCATTTGTACGAAAAGTGATGTTAATATCTTTTTAATGCAGTTCATTTATATGATAATTATTGAAAATATATCTAATATTTAAATTCTAAAAAGTGACATATTATCTAAAAAAAATTTTAGGTTTACATTTTTCTATTTTTATGCGCATTTTTACCATGTTAATATATTAATAAAAAAATAAAATATTAAACATTTTAAATATAAAATATTTTTAAATATTTAAAAGTAAATATTTTATTATTTTTATATATTATTTAAATTTGAATTAATTAAATTAATAAATTTTAAATATTAAATGATATTTATAAATAAATAAAGAGAAAGATCGTATTATGTTGTCTAAACGTGAACTAATGTTTTATAATCAAATGGGAACCAACCCGGACTACGCGTGGTAGTGGCACGCACAACAACAACTTTAAGCGCGCGTTTCAACGCTGAGCAGTTATCTCTCGCCGTTTTGCCTTTAAAAACGATTGTACTATAACTACCACGCCGTCGTTTCAAGCTTTCCTCTTTCCGTCGACAGTTCTCTCGTATCTGTGTATCCCTATGGACTCCGATACCTCGACAACCACAGCCCCTTCACCTGAACCGGCGATCACTCCTTTACCAATCCTTAAAACCCCATGGCGACCACCGTCAACGAAAGACAGAGACTTTCTCGACCATCTTGAAGCTTACCTCGCCAAGCGAGACGGAGTCGACAAGCTTCTCAAGATCTCGCGTTACGCCTCTAAGATTATCTTAACTTCCTCAGTGCTTCCCGAATCTCTAATTTTAACTAAGCGACTAAAGAAATTCGAGTCCAGTGTTGGGCTGAGTCGCAAAGCCTTTCGTCTCGGGAAATTTGTTCAGGATGTTAACGCATTTAGAAGCTCTTATTTCGATTCCAGGCAAGAAATTATTCTCTCCATCATCGCTTACGGAGGCGAGGGTCTGTACTATTTTGTTGAACAGTTTGTTTGGCTGGCGAAAGCGGGCTTGATTGATGATAAACACTTGAAAACTTTGGGAAAAATTAGTGCTTGGGCTGAGTTTATTGGGTATGCAGGTAGTATTTGTCTGAAATTTAGGGATTTGAAGAAATTAACTGATGAGGAGGTGTGTTTGCAATCGACAATTGATGTTGCTATCGTGAGGGGAATTGGGTATCAACAAGAAGAGGGAAGAATGAGAAAGCTGAGAGAGAAGAAATTGATGAAGAAACTTTCAATCGTGCAGGACTTTGCTGATGGGTCAATGGCGCTAGCAGATATTAGAGACGGGAAGGGCCGGCTCTCAGCTCCGCTCTTGGTGTCATTAGCTGGTCTTTTGTCTGCTCTGATTAGTACTCATAAGAATTGGGTCTCTTGCTGAGTAGAGCAACCAATTCAGAAGGTATGCCTGTCGAGGGCTTCGGTTTCTCTGACCATTGTTTATTTGATCATGAAATTACTGAATTATTATTGTTGGTGCAAGAAGATTCATTAGTGTTATTGTGCTAATGAAAATATGGGATAAAAGATAAAGTGTGACAGTTTCTATGATGTTGACAGAAGATAAAAGATCTCCCCAGAGCTTAGGGAAACTCTATTTTTCAGACGCTTATTTTTTTCAATAATAAACTATACATACAATTCTGCATTGTGGTTGATTTTCATATGATAATTACTTGGGTGCAAAATCCAGATTCCAGAAATATCTCATTCTCTGGAATTTCTGATGCTACCTTAGTTGATTTATTTGGTAGTAAGAAACGAATCATAGGGGCTGAATAGTTTGATGGACAAATCTTTTATGGATTTTTATTGTACTGTCTTTCAAAGCATTCATAATTCATTCAGTAAGAGTAGCTAAGGACTTATTCTTACTTCTCCAGTATGTTTCACTTGAGGCTAGTCTTTTAAAGAAGTCAGAAAAGAGATATTGGTTGTAACTTTTTTTTGGGGAGTTCATAGTTTCATCTGAGTTGTAGACGCATTTTACTTGTCTTTGCTCTTTAGCATCATTGATAGCTGAAACTTGAAACGATGAGTAAAATGCTATGCAGTACCTGTTTCTATCATGTTCTTTGAATTTGATTCTTCCTTTTGTTGTTGGTTTAATCCTTAAATATGTAATATGTTTTTGGCGGGTATGATAGCTTTATTAGTTGTACGATGCATGGCTGTTGTTTCATTTTTGCATTTATATTTGTGTGATTTGAGTTTTTGGTATTTGGAGATAAGATAATATCAAACTTCTGTATATAATTTACACTCAAACTTTTGCATCTTCTTATTTCTTAGATTTTTAAGGGCGTGGCTCTATTTCTGCCCTTCTATCAAATTGTTTGTGTGAAACAATTTTGTGCCGAGTTGCCGAACTTTGTTGTGAAAGTTTGAAAAATTATAGTCAAAATACACATTGATCGAGTTAATATAGCAGGACTTTTGGCTTGAAATTTTTGCAGTCAATTTATGAGATTTTCTTTTTATTCTTTCTGTGTGATCTTTCCTTTGCCACTAGGAAAGTAGTTGTGTAGTTGAGTGCTTTCACATTATATAGAAAGCTAAGATTTGAAACCTTGAGCAGTTTTAGTTGTTCGATTCTAGAGTATGGATAGATTGGAGCATACATCCACTTTGATTTTAATAACTGGTTAAAGATGAGAAACATCTGTAGTTGTACTCCTATCAGCTAGTGCGTGCGCCAACTTCTGTAATTGCTGTGTCTGAACTGAATAATACAAAACTTGATACAGTCTGCTACATTTCGTGCCGCACTGATTCTTGAAGGCGTGTTTTGAACAGTTGCATCTAGAGGTTCCTGGACGATGTTTGCGGTTAACCTCACAGAAATTTGCGTGCGATTGACTTTGCTTACGAGGAAACAATAGAACATAGACAAAGTTAACACAGATTACGTGTCTCATCTATGACACGGTCCTCCAATTATGTCTTCAAGTGATGGAAATCAGTTCCGCTTATGCCAGTGGTTGCTTCAAACATTGCTGTTGAGGGTCGAAAATCTGAGTTCAGGCTCGGAACTCTGCAGTTTTTTCAAATTGGATTATAAGTTCTACAAGTATTGATTAAAATAACAACTAAGCCATGGGGATTGATTAAAATGGATCCCTGAAAAAGATCCTAAAATCTGTTAATTTCCCTTGCTGAAGGCAAAGGCTGAACTGTTTGGCCAAGAGAATATATGGATGAAGTGAACTGACGAAGCAAAACAAAAGCACCGTAATTGTATAACCTACCAACCATAGTTACCAACGAAGTCCTTTGCTAGGATTGGATTAATGATACAACGAACTAAATTACTAGCAAATGAGCATAGCGATCTCAATTTCATTTGGAATTTGAAAACTTTTTGACTTAAATTTTCTCAGAATCAATTATTGGGAGAAATTTGACGGCACTGAGACACTTGATGCGCACACGAACAAAGGAATCCGGAACTGCGGAATCTGGAACATATCTGGGCCGATTAAATCCACTTGAGTCTGTTTGCAACCAATACAAATGAGCTTTACTGGGGCCCAATGGATAATTTGAGCGGCGATTGTCCATTTATGTCAATTCAACGGATAATAACAACCAAATGCACCAATCCTACTATGAACCCAACAACATGAAATCCCAGCTCATACACACGGAAGTTACTTTAAGGATTTTTACGCGAATCCGTACCAGCAAGCGAGAGAGATAGAGATTACAGATTGGAGATGATGACGACACTGCCCATATTCAGAGATTCAGATCTACAAGTTCATGAAGAAGCCATCCCTTTCCAATTTAAATCAATCCCTAGATATTAGCAGCTTAGCATTATCGGTTGTTCTTTAATAATATTATGGAGACGGAGCTTAAAGACATGACTCCTGAGCCATCTAAGCCACAACAACCACGCCCTGAACGGGAGCCAGCACGCGATGATGGCTCTAGCAAGGATGATCGCCCTCTTCTCAAATCCGACTCCAGCCGAATCCACACGGAGAATATCGAAGAGCTGGAGAAGAAATTTGCTGCCTTCGTGCGCAGCGACGTGTACGGAACAATGGGACGCGGCGAACTTCCTTTGGCGGAGAAGTTGTTGTTAGGCATCGCGTTGGTGACTCTTGTTCCGGTACGAGTCGTGCTTTCAATGATCGTATTATTGTTTTACTACGCGATTTGTAGGATTTGCACTCTCTTCTCTGCGCCGAACAAAGATGAAGAAGAGGAGCAGGAGGATTTTGCGCACATGGGAGGGTGGAGAAGGGCTGTGATTGTGTGTTGCGGAAGATTTCTTTCTAGAGTAATCTTGTTCTTGTTTGGATTTTATTGGATTAAGGAATCCTATAGAGATTTAGAGGAGCCAGACGACAAGTCTCTGACGGAGGTATTTTTACTTATTTCTCTTTCTCTTTACATAGAAATACTATAATTAAATGATTTCCATAATCTGCATTAAGTGGTATATGGAAAGACTTTGACATGTAGCGCCAGTCATTCCGTAATTACATTGTCGCTAGCGGCTACCTTATTGCTTTTCCGGTTAATTGGTCGAATTGGATTATGTAACTGCCACATTAAATGAAACGATGAGAAATATTTTATGGATATAATTCCAATATCTGCTCCTCTGGTTTCTTAACTTTTTTTCTACCTTTTTCCTCTTGCAATCGGCACTTGGAACGTCTTGTTAGAAAGTAGGCGATCTATAGAGCTCATTCCCAGAAATTAATGGATTAATATTGTAAATGGAAGTATGAGATGAATAGGTTTCTTGAATATCTGGATGAAAGTTAAATTCATGGTAAATTATGTGTTTTATTGATTTTAGCTGCGTCTATGCAATTTGAGGGATTGGACTCTATCTGAAGAAAATAGCCATTAAATTTCTTTCGTTTATCTCGTAGAGAGCATAAGCATTTTGCCGGGGTTGTCTTATTATATGGTGTCTTTGTCTGGAAAGTTCTGTGTGCTTTTCCACGGGTTAATTATATCAATGATCACTGAACTTTATAACTATTAACGAGCTGGTCATAAAATTTTTTTTTTCATAACATGAAAATAACTCAACATTTGACCCTTTTCACCTAAAATATTGCAATGGTCGGAAAAACAAAAGTCTGTTGCTGGTGATACCTCACATAAACTTGAAATATATCAACAAATAATTTTATGTGAATGTTTAAGATTCTTTATTTGAAACTTCGGTGTCGAATTGCTAATATGATACTCCATGAAAGTATTAGACATATCAAAGAAAAATTTTAAGTGAACATTTTCAACAGTTTTTCAAGCATATTGTATGGCTATTTGCTGTAAATAATATATTTCCTAATAATGTGAGTTATCATGTCAACAATCAGTCACTAGATTTTCGATTTTTTTTGCCACTATAATTTTAGACTTAAAAAGTTATAAGTTGAGCTACATTTATAATACAAAAAATTCTTTTGTGGCTGTGGGTGACTTATTTTATTGAATATTTTGTAATAAAAACTTTAAGGAATGAATGATAAATACTCCCTAATTTTGACTAGGTCTAACACTTTTGCCCCTCTAATTCTTTGTTTCTTAATTTTTGGTCAGAATGCAGGCAAGGGTCGATCTGAAGAACCTGAAAGACCTGGAGCAATAATTTCTAATCATGTTTCATATTTAGATATTTTGTATCACATGTCTTCTTCTTTTCCAAGTTTTGTTGCCAAGGTTTGTTCATATCTCAATTCTTGTTGATCTTATGGAACTTACCTAATTGAATTTTTGAAATTACATGTATTTATTCTCGCATGACTGACGTGTTTCTGTTCTTTTTTATTTTTTTTATTCTGTCAATTTTTTTGCTGAAGAGATCAGTAGCTAAACTTCCTCTTGTTGGTCTCATCAGGTTAGTTCCAGCTTCTGAGTGTTCTCTATTTCATTTGTAGATTGAACTGCACCTACTCTCCCTTTTCATAATACTTGAAAATAATATTTACTTGAATACACAGCAGTTATTAAATGGGGAAGAGGGATTTTGATCTGATGTTGCTTGTTTTCTGACAGCAAATGCCTTGGTTGCGTCTATGTTCAACGGGAGTCAAAGTCATCCGACTTCAAAGGGGTTGCAGGTAGATTGTCAATATCACTATTTTTGGTTTATGGTAAAAGATAAAGTTGTCACTTATACTTTTATTTTAATTGCTCTTTCGTTCTGTTTGATTCTACATTTCTGTTATTTTTAGAGTATGATCAGTGGACATCACATGTATCGTGCACTTTGATGTGGGCAAGCTTGTCATGTAGTTTACTGCCTGTTACCCTGACTCAAGTACGGGTGTGCATTCGGTTGGTTTGGTCCGAAAACCGAACCGACCAATTCTGCCTGAAAAAACTGAACTGAACTGACCGAAGTTTACTTCGATTGGTTCAGTTGGTTCTTACACTTGGGGACATGCTGTTACTGTATAAAACAATGCTTTGGTTTTTATACTTGTTTAATTCTGTCTTTTTAAGTTTTTTACAAGTTTGTCCAGGTTATATAATTATTTGGTGAATCTCCTTTTATCACTTCTATATCTATAATATATTTAATCTGGTTTGCATGCAGGGATTCAACTTGCAGTGTTAGAATGGAACTATTCAAAACCATGGCTCTTCTAGCTAAACCCAGATTGCATGCCAAAGTCGGATAATCAAATGAAACAAAATAACAACGAAATCAAGTTCAAAGGAAACAAAACAACAATTAACGGAAACAAATAATCAAAAATCCAAATCGAATTTCAGTGATGGAAAAAAAAAAACGACAACCCAAATGGCATTTCAAAACCTGAAATCGAAATAATGAAAACAGGGAATTTACCTTAATCAATTAGCAAATCAAAACCCCAGAGAAAGACACCCGTCACATGTAGGAGAGATGGTAATTGGTGGGTGTGTGGCAGCAGCGTTGAGTGGGGGTAGCAAATGTTATTTTTAGGTTTGAAATTGAAATGGAAAAGGGAAACAGAAAGGAACAGATGGGTATGGGTTGTGGGTTTTAGAAGTTTAGTTTAAGTTAACATGAAAAAACAACGTTGTTAGTGTAAAGTTTCAGTCAGTTGGGTTATTACAGTTTTTAATGCCCACAAACTGAACCGAATAGACCAATGTAAACAGTAAAAAACCAACCCAAATGGATCGAATAGACTAGAACTCACACGGTTTGGTTCGGTTTTGGTCACCCCTAGACTCAAGCATACTTGCATCACAGCATAAGATTCGGCATCATTTCCTGATTGACAAATTAATTAGTTGTATCCTAGACATTGTTCTTTTGTTGCTCTGTATGAATAAAAATAAATAAATACTAGTGTTCAATCTCGGTGCATGGAAACTGACATAATTATGGGGTGCAAGCATATCAATCTTCAAAAACTGTGTGCGAATTGAATCAATTGAACTATGTAGTTTACAATAATTGAACTTGCTTATAGCTCCTTTATGTTTAGGCAATGTCTTATGATAATAGTAGCAGCAGCAACAATAGTAATAATCATAATAGTAATAGTAATATCTTTTCTGGCTAGATTTCAATCCGTTCACTCCTTGCAGGTATTGTGACTGAAAGAGTTAAAGAAGCTTATGAGAATGTGTCCGCTCCAATGATGATGCTTTTCCCTGGTTAGTTTATTTTTCTTGTACTCCTCAATTTATGGTATATAACTAATCAAATCCCTTACTGGTTTTCTTTTTCTGAGGGTAAAGTAATGGGAACACCAAAAAGAGAAGGAATTTTATTTTATGCCTTGCTTATAGGCAATAACTATAATGATGATAATGCCCGAGATGTATATGTTGACAAAACCACCAAAGGAATACTGACCTTTCAGTAGAGCAAGGTAAATTGATCAATAAGAAAGATAAATGTTCGCTTGCTTGAGTACCTTTTCCTATTTCTACACTTAGGCCTGCTAATTAAATTAGTATCTTTACAACTTGTTTATGTTCTAATCTTCTAGTTGCTCTGTCCTTAATTTGTGATAAGATATAAGAGCTATGTAAATGTTGGGCTACTGTTTCTTCTGAACTTCATTGCACACCAAAATTGGGAAACGTGAAAATCACTTTCTACATTTGTGTTGGAAGGCTGCTATGCAAATATAATAGCAACTTATAGTTAATTTGCTTGAATTTTACTGCAGAAGGCACCACTACAAATGGAGACTTTCTACTCCCATTCAAGACAGGTGCATTTGTAGCAGGAGCTCCTGTACTTCCTGTGATTTTGAGATACCCTTACCAGAGATTTAGTCCTGCCTGGGATTCAATATCCGGGGTGAGTACCTCTTGTGCTAGGTCGAAATTCAATGTTCATGGACTCAATGATTTCGGACGAGTCAATTGATTAGATTTTTTTTAACATATCATCCTTCAGTATCATTGACTAAACACTTAATATAGATTTTTTTTTTTTTTTTTAGTTTAAGCTGGTTTTCTCTTGGACATTATTTGTTGTGTTGAATATGCCTAGATCCTAAAGGATAGTCATGTGAAGATACAGTGCAAACAATACATTATTTCTAGATTCTTAGATTGAGAAGTCATTAGCAACTCAAGCCTTAACTTGAGAAGTGATTTTTAAGCTGGTAAAGTTTTATTGTTAAAAAGGTGCAAAGTTTGAAACGATCAATAATTCAAGCATTTCATTTGGAATCCCAATCTTACTTGGAAGTAAATGAGGAAGCTGGTTTTCTCTTAGTAAAGTGGCATACTCTCAAATTTTTTGCTCTCACTGATCTAATTGATATATTTGTTTCATATGTCATTAAAGAAATGATGCTGATAGAACTCAGTCAGGCAGTTTGCATACTGCATACTTACTGTTCCTTATTAAGAATTATGTGATATTCTTTAGTGTACTGATCAAGAAGAGGGTAACGTCTCAGTTTCCATGGTATATCTTTAATTTGTTCTTAGTTTTGATAAATGTTATTCTTTTTTCGCAGGCGCGCCATGTGACTTTTCTCCTGTGTCAGTTCGTAAATTACATGGAAGTTACACGATTACCTGTTTACTACCCATCACAGGAAGAGAAGGACAACCCAAAGCTATATGCCTCCAATGTGCGACAGCTGGTAGCTCGTGAGGTATGCTATTCCATTACCATTCTGATGTTAAAAGATCGGTGATGAAGTTACTGACGTGTAAGAGCTTATGATTCCCATCCAATGTCAGAATGGCTATCAGTGGGCTAAAATATTAATGAAACTCTCTTCATCTTGATGCATTATAGTGAAAGATGGGATAATTATGCCTGCACAGTCACCATAGTTTTATATTTGTCTAAACTTGAATGACTTTGCACTTTTGTTGGCACTCTGCAGTC
>CANXYI010053921.1:0-10520 GCA_948208565.1 Hura crepitans
AGGATAAGGATCATAATTTAGACAAAAGAGTAATAACCAGCTCCTAGTGCAACTGTTTCTATAGCACGTCGTGCACTAGCTATATGTGAGACCTATGGAAAGAGGCATGGAGGAATTTGTTAGAAGAGCAAGCTTAGTGAATGCTTTATATATGGGTCCAAGGAGCATTACCAAAGAGACTACCCTAAGAAATGGGAAGATGTTACACTGCTTCAAGCTTCCTCACCAACACTTACCGAAAGCCAAATAGAGAACAGAGGTGATAGAGTTAGTTCTAGTCAGAGGCTAAGATTTGAAGTTTGAGATTTTGCATGACAATATGCTATCTAGGACAAAGAAAAAGCTAATTCTTCATATATGGTAGTAAGTAAATTCTCCTTATTTGAATTAGTTACATTAGCTTTGATAGATCTAGGATCCACACACCATATATTTATACTAAATGAGCATAGGATAAAGGGTAGGAATAAGAACCTAAGAACATAGATATTATGGTTAGTAATCCAATTGGCCAACATATGATGATTAATAAAGTATATAGAGATTATCTTCTAATAGTTCAAGAACATGTATGGTGCAGACCTCATCAAGCTTTCATTTGATGAGTTTGATATTATCCTAGGTATGGATTAGCTATCTAAACACTGAGCTATGGCAAATTACAAAAAAAAAAAGAGAATCACACTTAAGACATTAGATAGGAATGATGTGATGGTGATTGGTGAAAGGAATTCTATAACTAATGTTATTTCAACTGTGATGGCTAGGGAGCTAAAACAAAAAGGGTGTAAGGCATATTTAGCTCATGGGGTGAATACCAAAAAGATTTAATTGAATCTTAGTTAGATGCTAGTGGTATTAGAATTTCTAGACGTATTTCTAAATGAATTGCTAGGGTTGCCACCTAAATAAGAGCTTGATTTCAAGATTGAGGCATATCCAATCGTAGCACCTATATCAATAGCCCAATATTGCTTAAAACCTATAAACTTAAAAGAATTAAAAGTAGAATTGTAAAATTTACTTGATAAAGGCTTCATTAGATCGAGTGTCTCAACTTAAAGAGCACTAGTGTTATTTGTAAAAAAGAATGATGTTTTACTCCGATTATGTATTGATTATAGGCAACTAAATAAGGTAACTATTAAGAATAAATACATGTTGCCAAGGATTAATAATCTTTTTAATCAATTACAAGGAGCTAATGTGTTTTTAAAGATTGATAGATTTAGATATCATCAAATAAGAATGAAAGAGTCTAATATTCCTAAAACAACCTTTCACACTAGGTGTAAACATTATGAATTCTTAGTAATGTTATTTAGGCTTATCAATGACCCTATAGTGTTTATAGACCTAATGAACCAAATTTCAAACCATACCCAGATCAATTTATGGTGGTCTTTATTAATGATATCTTGGTATACTCAAAAACCAAGGGAGAATATAAGTAGTATTTAGGGTTGATCTTACAAACTCTATAAGAGAAACAGTTATATACCAAGATGAGTAAATGTGAATTTTGGTTGAATAAGTGGCCTTTCTTAGACACATCACTTCAGTTGATAACACCTTAGTAGACCCAAGCAAGATCAAGGCTGGGTTAGAGTGGAAACCTCCTAGAAATGTGATAGAGATTTGAAGTTTTTTAAGACTAGCTAGGTATTACAAATGATTTGTCAAAGGATTCTCAATGATTGCTGCTCCTCTGACATATTTTCTATTAAATGACATGAGTATTATGTGGGATAAAAAATGTCAAGAAAGTTTTCACAAATTGAAAGTCATGTTAGCTAAAGCTCCTATCTTAACACAACCAAAGTCAAGAAAGGATCTTGCTATTTATAGTGACGCTTCATATTATAGGCTTGGATGTGTTTTAATGCAAGACAATAAAGTAGTGACACATGCATCCCAACAATTAAAGCCTCATGAAAGAAATTACTCAACATATGATCTAAAATTGGCTACTATTATTTTTTCCTTGAAAGTGTGGAGGCATTATCTATATGGTGAGAAGTGTTACATATACACAGACCATAAGAGTTTAAAATACCACTAAACATAAAAACAGTTAAACATGAGGCAATAGTAATAGATGGAATCAATAAAAGACTACAATTATTTGATTGATTATCATCTAAGAAAGGACAATGTGGTAGCTAATGCTTTAAGTCAAAAATTCATAAAAACTATAAAAGTAATGAATGCTAGGTTTGAGTAAATGAATGATAGAGCACTCCTAGTAGAATTATAGGTAAAGCCTAATTTAATCCAACAAGTAAAAGAAGCAAAGACTCAAGACTGTCAGCTTTTGCATGTTATAAGTCAAGTTAAAGTGGGGAAGGTTATAAAATATAAGATCAAAGTAGATGGGTGTCTATACCATCATAATCAATTATGTGTACTGGATGTGGTGAAAATTAAGAAACAGATTCTATTAAAGGTATATCATGCTCCCTATGCAATACATCATAAAAGCACAAAGATGTACCTCAATCTAAAATCATATTATCAGTGGCCAGGAATGAAATGTGATATTTTGAGTAGAAGACTCAATATTTTACATATCAACAAGTGAAAGCTAAACACCAAGTTCCTTTTGGGTAGCCCCACCCTATAGCAATTCTAGAATGGAAATGGGAGAGAGTCATAATAGATTTTGTGATAGGATTACCCATGATGAGGAATAAATGCGATGTTGTGTGGGTGATTGTAGACTAGCTAACTAAGACAGCACACTTCATTCTTATTAAAATGGATTACTTCCTAGAGAAGCTAGCATAGTTATGTATAGATAAAATTGTAAGGCTACGTGGTATGACATTTTTCACCATATTTGATCAAGATCCAAGGTTCACTTTAAGATTTTGGAAGAAACTACATAATGCTTTGGGTACTTGCCTTACATTCAATGCAGCATTTCACTGACAAACTAATAGATAGTCTAAATGAGTTATCCAGGTGCTCAAAGATATGTTATGGAGTTATGCCATAAAGTTTAAAGGAAACTAAGATCGCTATTTATCCTTAGCTAAATTTTCATGCAATAATAACCACCAAGCCAGTTTAGTTATGGCACCATATGAGGCATTATATGGAAATAAGTGCATGACTCCACTCTATTAGAGTGAATTGGGTGAAAGTAAGCTAATGGGTAATTTAATCAAGGATGCTAAAGACAAAGTTAAAATTATTAGGAGGAGATTGAGGGTAACCTTGGACCGACAAAAATCATATGTGGATTTAAAGTAAAAGAACATTAAATATAAAGTCAATGACAAGGTATTCCTTAAGGTATTGCCATGGAAAAAGATGTTTCAATTCAGCAAAAATGGCAAGTTAAGCCCAAGATTCATTGGCCTATTTGAAATCATAGAACATATAGGACTAGTGGACTATCATTTAGTTTTGCCTCTAGAATTACAGCAAATCCATGATGTATTCCATGTATTCATACTAAGGCAATATAGATTAGATCCCTCTTATGTGCTACCAATGGAGAAAATAGAAATATAGCTAGATGACACTTATAGAGAAGAACCAGTGCAAATTTTTACATGAGAAGTTAAAGAATTAATAAACAAGGTGATATCATTAGTAAAAGTATTATGAAGAATCCTAAGACTAAAGTGAAGAATAGAGGAATGCCCAGTATCCTCACCTATTCAAACCAGGTAATTTTGAGAATGAAATTATTTTAAGGGGGAAAGAAATATAATACCCATAATTTCTCGAGTTATGAATAATACTTCCCAAATAGTGAATAGTATTTCCCCAGATCCGAGTCACCCTAATATTATTGAATGGAAGTATTAATTATAATATAATAATAAGTGAAATTTGGAATGAAATCAAAGTCATTTAAGGGGCTAGAAATATAAGTAAATTTTCACGGCAGTGTCATGTGAATAGTAACTCAGTCAAAGCTTAATGATAAAATATTTTAAAAGTGCTCAAAATAATGTAAAAATAACATAACTTGATGCTCAAAAATTCTAACTAAACCAATGGTGCTGGATTTAAAATTTTTTGACATTGGGAAGTAATCAAATGGAATTAAATAAGGATGTAATTACTTAATTTAAATAGTTCCCTTGAAATTAAATTATAGTTTTCTCAGGACATTTAAATAACATATTGTCCTAATTAATCACACATAAAGAGAATTAAAATGAAATTTTGAAATCAAGGAAATAATTTTTTTTAAAAAAAAAAAGAAAGAGGCTAGAATTAATATCAACCCTAGAATCTAACAAGTGGCAATCATCTATCCCTTTATATGTGTGTGTTTATGTGTGTATTGTAGATTTATTGTATTTTACTGGGGATGGGAACAATTGGTGTTTGGAGTCACCACCTGGCTCTACACTAGGACCAGTAATCTTTTGCCCAAAAAGGGTTTAGAATTAGATCTTATTAATGCCTTAATAATATACCTTCCTTTATATTTTAACGTTTATCAATCCTTTATCATGCAAGCAAGCATTATATTTAAAGCATTTATGTCATCATTTCACTTAGAGAAATAAATTACAATATTGAGAATATAAAACAAGCATAAGTATACTTTGACATCTAGGAATTGGGTTATTTATTAGTGGTTGTTTGACTTGACAATTACCCGTAATTCCATAAGAATTAGTGGTAATTGCCTAACTCCCATCTCTAGCAGATTGGCCTTTGTTAAAATACATTTTCTATGTGACTTTTATTAATGAAAACTTAAAATCATTTTATTAAGGAAACATCAATTAATTATGTAAAAAACCATTAAAGTGAGGTTAGGCTTTTTGGTGTGTAAAATGAGTTATTAAGCTACCTATTAGAACCCAAAATAATTAAGAGAAATAAATGGTACAAAACTAAATAAACAAATAAAGGGTAAAATGTTTGGTCTCATCTCAGTGTTGTCAAGTTTGTGTGGACTCATTACAGCTTTGATCACTACCAGAGTAGAATAAAGTATGTCATAGCTAATATTATTCATTTGAGCCTCCAATATAGTAAGAATGGTCACTCTTACACAACTCAAGGTAAATAGGTTACCAATACCAATAATGGTTCATGAAGACCTAATAACAAAATGGCAACATCATGTGTAATACAAATAAGAATGGACATGATACATGCCTAGAAAATGATTATCACTAAAGGAATGAAGAATTAATTGTGCAAAGTAAAACAGGATGACAAATATGGATATTCTTAAAGATTAGGATTCAAAGGTCCATACAAACTACACTCCTTATGAAAGGGAGTCCTTGGAGACCACTAATTAATTCCAAAATATCAACATGCATATTAAAGCATGGAATAATCCTATAATATGATAACATCACACAAATATGTCAACATGGTAAACAGGATATGTTAAAACATGGTATACAAAGTAAATAGAAAACTATTATTAAACAATAGTCTGCATGGACATCAAATTATACATATATCAATATATTAAGTTTGTGCAAACTTTGTCATGCCTTAAAGTAAGTCTGTGAAATTAGGATGCCAATTATAGAATAATCACAATAGTTTAACAGGTTATTACACACCATCAAATAGTTTAAAATAATAACCTACTCGTATAATCAATATAGGGATTACGTAAAACCACCTCACATATGATTAATCATAGGAGATTATAGGTTCACTAAAACAATATGTATAAATGAAGAGAAATATAGTAGAAGACCTCATATTTAACCTTTTGAATGAGCTTTAAGAAATAATTCAAAAGGTAGAGTTTTAAAAAGAATTATGATTTTGGTGTGACCTAAAGGTTAAGTAGATCGAACCTACTTTAAAGTCCTCTTTTGGACTCTCAAAGACTGTAAAAAGTAATTGCCAGGTAGTGACTGATCTTTGTAGATTGTCCCCTCTTGAACTAGGTTAATGGGAGGGGTATTGATAGGGTTGGTAGATAGCTTTCTCGTCTAAAAAAAGTAAAGTCATGCTAAGATTAGAAATTAAAGTCCAAATAGGAAGATCACATAATTAGAAGCTTTTCATTATTAAGTCCGTGCGGACCTTAGTCACTAAGTCTATGTAGACTTAGGCTTTAGGTTTACTCAGGCGGTTCATAGGCCTTGGGCCTTGTTTTATGTTAGTTCATAAATACCTTATGGCATTAAGTCCGTACGGACTTGCACTATGAAGGTTTGTACGGGCCATGGTTTTAGGTTTCTTACCTTATTGCTTAAGCCCATCTCTAGTTATCATCGTAAGCCTAAAAAGTGAAAGAGTCCATACTATGTAGGCTTTGCCCTTACACCCTCATTAGAATCAATGTCTAGCTTAGGCCCATTAGCCCAAGCCCTCTGCTGCCAACACAGATTCCCATTTTTTCTATAATTTGTGTCACACCATGAGCTTGTTGGGTCAGGTCAAAATCTAAATCCATAAGAATGTTCTAAACCTAAAATTGAGGCATCTATAGTTGCCCCTACTTTGGTGTGTGCTATGAACTGCTAAAGTAACAATGCACATCAAAGTAACTTAGTTAGAGGTACTTACCTAAAGTTATACCTATATGCTGTAAAGCTACATCAAATATGGATATCAACCTCTAGATCAAAGTAAAAACTAGCAAGATCTGAATTATATCTTACCTTCAAAAGAGAATTGATTGATATTGTAAAGATAAACTACATCGAATATAGGTGCCTATTTTTCCTCAGGTGAAGTGAAAATCCAATTTGATCTAAACATGCCTTTGCTTCTAAAGTTTGTAGATAGATAAAGTTTAAATGTAAGCTATATAGAATACAAATATTTGCTTTTAGGTGAGATCAAAATTGAATACAAGTGCCTATTTACCTCTAGGTGAAGGTAAACTACACTGAATATGGGTGCCTACTTATTTTCAAATGAATTTCAAGATGTTAAAGATAAAGAAAACTGCACCGAATGAAGGTGCCAATTTACCTCTAAGAGAAGATAAACTACATTGAATGTGAGTGTCTGCTTGCCTTCAAGTTGGTAAGTTACAAATAGATCAAAACAAATCTAGTGATTAATCTGAAGAAGCTAATCCAATCGAATCTATTGATAAGTCTAAAAAAGCTAACTGAACTGAATCTAGTAACGAGTCTAAATAAGCTGAATATTGACCAAATCAAATCAAGTAATGAGTTTGAAAAAGTTGATAGTGTTTATTGAACCGAATCTAGTGATGAGTCTAGATAAGTTTATCAAATTGAATCTAGTAATGAGTCTAAAAAAGCTAATAGTGTTCACTAAATTAAATCTAGTGATGAGTCTAGATAAGCTGACTGAACCAAATCTAGTGATAAGTCAAAATAAGCTGACCGAACTAAATCTAGTGATGAGTCTAAATAAGCTAATTGAACTAATTCTAGTGATAGGTTTGAAGTAATGGTCTAAACCATATCTAGTGTTAATGACATTAATAACGTGCAAGTATATGTGTGACATCATGTGCATGTGTTGTGAGTGATGTAAGTGCATGATTAATGCATGAGTTAGAGGCTTAAATGTATTTAGGCATATGGCTAATATATGTAAGTGTGTATGACTTATGTGGCTAAGAGATGTGTGCACATATGAATTGATATAGACTGATATGAATGTAATACCTTGCATGAAACTTTTTCATGATATGCGAATGACTATGCACATGCATGTCTTTTTTGTGTTACTGAGCTATGTGAGCTAGCTGTCTACAATAATGCTTGTAAACTTAATGAATGTGCATATATGTTATGTGCCTAAAGCATATGACTACGTATTGGATGCTTTAAGGCCTAATTAATGCAGGTATGTAAATTTGATGATATATGTGCAAATATATGAATATGTCTTGTGATTGATGACCTAATATTCTTTTTAATTAATGAACGAATATACTCTATCATATCTTAGATGAATGAGTGTTGAAACATGAAGGTGATTAGTGAGATAACTTTAATGAATGAATGCACTTTATCTTATGAATGAGCATGAAATCATGAAGGTGGTGGATGAATATAGTGAATGACATAACTCTAATGAATGAATGTGGTGATAGAGCGATTTAATGTGAATATGTCTTGAATGGGTGGATATGTATATATTGACTACATGCTTACTTGGATTAGTGCAAGTGAATGACTTTGGTGATGAATGAGTGATATGCAAATTGGTTCCTAATCTCTTCTAAAAGAAGGAATATAGTAAGGTATATTTTTGACTGAGTGGTAAATAATGTATTTTTAATGAATGTAGTGATAGATGTGTTTTGCTTATTTTCTCCTAAATGCATGAGTAATCTGAGTGAATGGAAAATGCATATAAGACAGGAATATGACTTTTTCCTAGATGATTGAATGAATGAATCATCTCTTACAATGTATGAATAGTGAAGGCAATACATGTTAAATGATGGTACATTTTTTTTTTGCTATGATGAATGAATGGTGAAAGCTAATGTATGCTGAACAATGGATGTATCTTCTCTTATAGTGAATGAATGTTCTTTTGTGATGGATGTATGAAGGCAACTATATGAACATGCAGAATGGGTACTTTTTTCTAAAATGGATGTGTAAATGAGTGTGAGTGAGTAAACCTAGTGTTTGTGATGTATGTGTGACAATATTTCTAAATACATGAGTTACTGCATGTTTTGTTATTAGGATTATTCTCCTCTTAGACTTATCATATGAAAATGTTAGGTTTGAGAAAAGAGTGATGTTGTGAAGTTGTAAGTTAGGTTGGACTAATGAGAATAAGATTTCTCTTGAAGAAAAAAGTCAAGTTATAGTGATAGAAAGGCTAGGGATGGTGTTAAGAAGGAAATTGATTTAAGATGAACAATGGTGAGGCCAAAGCTTAGGTGAAATGTCAATTTGCCATAGAAGGCATTTAAGTATGTGCAGCTGAAGAGTGAATGATTATGATGAATGAGCATGCAAATGTACATGATTACATAGAATGGCACTCTTATTACTAGCCGGTCTAAAGATTTTCCAACTAAATACTTTCTCTCAACCTCTAATTTTTGCCTAGACTGCCTTTTACAAGTTTTCAATCTAGCAAGGTATGCTCTAATTTTTGCCTAGGCTGCCCTTTTTAAGTCTTTAACCTAGCAATCTTCTTTATTCTTTTGATTCATTTTTATATATTTTTTTGAATTCAACTTAACCACATTTGGTTAAGGCTTGGAATCTGATTCTTTGATCAATTGAGTCTAGACTTGCCCCTTTTAAGATGGCTCGATATGTTTTAGAGCTCTTATCATGGGAGATAGAGCTTTTCTTAAATAGTTTGTTGTGAGTGTTGGTTATATGCTACCCAACATCTAGAATTTTTGTGATTTTAATGTCATTCTTTTGATATTTTGGAGTACTGCATTGATGATATCCCTGTTATTAATCATTCGTGAAGATTTTTTTTACTAAATATTTTCTCTCAAATTTCCCTAACTTTTGCCTAGGTTCATGCTCTTAGTTGATAAGCCTAGCGAGAACTAGAAAACTCATTTCTTTTTAAATAAGGGCAACCATAGTTAAAGAGGGAATGCTTAATTATTTGAGGCTTAAGGCAAATATATTTACTATTATAGGCTTTTAGAGTTTAGCACCTTCTGACTTTTGGATTTTTGTGTGTGTGCAAAAACTAAAAAAAGGTTAAGCTTTTTAGTGTGATTGCCAAAAATTTTTAGGCTTTGAAAATGATGACACATAATGAATTTGATGCTTTAGGTTTGATGCCTGTTGAATTTGGATTTCTTTTAAGATTCAAACAAAAGGCATTCTTTTGAGTGTAGTTATCCCTAGCTTATTATTTCCTTTCTCTTATCTCATATTCAAGGATATTTCTCATGTTTTATGATGAAAGATCAAGTTTTAAGCTTTAAAATTATGTGTACTAGTGGCGAGCCATCACATATTATTTGTAATAGATATGGATTAAGCTAATTTTATTTATTTCTTTTCTCTCTTTTTCTTTTTTTCTCTTTTTTTTTTTTGAATTCTCTCAACTCACTTTGAAAGTATCATGTTATGCAATGATTGTGGTACATAAAGATGCTCAAATGATGTTTTATTAAAGCTTAATTGTTCTAATATAAAAGCAAGAAAACAACTAGAAAAGAAAACAAAGATGGTCTTTGCATCTTCATTGGATCCTTCCATATCCTTAATTGGTAGGATCTTGTAGTTGGTTAAGAGTTGGTCCATGAGGTGGCAAATCAAAAGTTAAAAAGAGAGAACCTTGTTTTTTAGAGTTTTAAGG
The DNA here is from genome assembly GCA_948208565.1 of Hura crepitans. Taxonomy (NCBI): domain Eukaryota; kingdom Viridiplantae; phylum Streptophyta; class Magnoliopsida; order Malpighiales; family Euphorbiaceae; genus Hura; species Hura crepitans. The sequence continues at coordinate 10,237 of CANXYI010053921.1, forward strand.
AATGTTGGTTAAGTTTGGTAATGAGTGATCTTTAGGATATGGTATCACACCATGGTCTATGAGATATTGGATCGCTCGACAAAAAGCCTTTTAATTGTCAATTAGGTGGCCAATCTTTTAATGATAAGTATATTATAGGTCATGGCAATGGTTAGGTGGAAGTGGTAAGGAATAGTGTTCAGGTATTAAGGATTAGAGAAGGTTCTCTTCTTTCAATTACTTTATCATCATAGATAAAGGCTTATTAGATGGGGAAGTCTATGGGAAATCTTCCTCGGCCTAGT
>CANXYI010053935.1:0-15921 GCA_948208565.1 Hura crepitans
AACACTTATACCAAGTTCATTAGTTTTCAATTTGCACTGAGTGGTGACTCATGACTCTATCATAAGCTTTGTTTAGCTAATAGCGATGACTCTACTTAGGAGAAGTAATATCACACTTCTTAAAATATAGTTGGCACCTAAACCCTATTCATTAATCTATGTGTTAAGACCTATATTAAACTTTGAAACCATAAGTGTCACCTTTTTAGGACATAGTGAAATGATCGAGCCCTAGAAAGCCAAGCACATAAGGGTTACATTCTAACCCAGTTTATGTCTAAACCTCAAGCCTCATATAGGATAAAACTAATATCCATCCCTAGATCCCTTTTTATTGTAGTGAATTTGAATTTTTATTAGTTAAGTTAATTTGAAGTCCTTCATAACCATTTTAAAACTCTAAATCATTTTTCTCTCCATTTCTCATAGAAAGAAGGTTATGATCTATTCCAAATAGACTCAACTGACTAGAAGTTAAATTCAATATATAGCATATCATGAGTAGAATTCATGTGTCCTAGTTGATATGTGAATTTAAAACCAACTAGGATAGAGATTGAATTTACCCTTGTATGGGAGTTATAAGGTTAGAATAATGCTTTTGTTGTGATATGTTCTAACTTTTCATGCATACATATAGACAAACTTAGGAATGAAAACTATTTTTCTAAAACATAATACAGTTAACATAGGCTCTTAACCTACTTGGACTAGGAATAGAGGTGGACGATTAGAAAGAAACACACCAACTATCATGTTGTCAATAAAGAATTAAAATAGTTCCTATCTTAGATACTCACAACCTAAACTAAAGCACTAGATGAAAGAATGAACACTCAGTTAAATGCCATTTAAACTAGCCTAGGTATGGGCGAGGGTGGAGTTAGTAAAGATAAAATGAAAAGGATTGAGGAGACCAATGATAACTTTAAAGACATGGAAGATTAGGAATGCAAAATAAGAAGCCACTATAGAGGTTAAGAATGAAATAGATGAGCTAAGAAAATAGTTCAAGGTCATACAAATACTGCATTAGAAGATATAAAATCCTTCACCTATATTCAATAAAGCTACACATCCAAGCAAATTTAAGATGCTTAAAATACCAAAAGTCAATAGAAAGGAAGATCCTGAGATGCATGTAAAGCAATATGCCACCATAAAGGGAACTATGAGTTTGAGCAAAAAATAAATAACAAACTTTTTTGCTTTACAGCTAAAAGGTGTACTTGTAAAATGGTTCCATAAGCTGAACAAGGTAACCACCTAAAATTGAACCAAGTTAGTTAGAGCATTCACTAAAAAATATGCTTTTAATACCAACATAAAAATTTCACTACATGACCTTAAACTTATGAAGCAAAAGATAGAAGAAACCTTTTTTGATTTCTTATTAAGATAGAGAAATAGGAAAGCCTAAATGAAAATCATACCCTTAGAAAAGTATCAAGAATTATAGTAGAGAATGCTCTTCCTTATATCTCCAACAAGCTATAATATCTTCCTTTAAAAATGTCTTTAAAAGTATATGACGCCACCCTGAGGGTCAAAGATGTCAAAAGTAGGAAGAAACAAAGTTGGAAAGGAAAATCAAGATTTAATTATTCTAACCAAATATGTGCCATGAGAAATTGTAAGTTTTTAGACCTAAAGTTATCAAAAGCTTTAGAAAAGCTTAAAAAATAAGGTCTCATCACATCGCTTGATCTTAGACCACTACCAAACCCATTACTAGCTAAATGGGATTTGGATGCCTATTGTAAATGTTATCAAGGCAAGGGACATGATACTGACAATTGCATTCACTAACGCCATGTCATTCAAAATCAAATAAGTAATAGAACTTTAATTGATTTAAAAATTCCCTTAGCATGACGAATAAGCCCTTACCCAACCATAATAAAATATCATCTTCTCAAAGTATCATACTTACTAGCTTAAGTTTAACTAAAGAATTCATATTAGACTTATTCTTTAAAAGCCAATTGGCTACTTTAAAGTCCAATTTTTGGGAAGAAATAAGTAAAAAAGAAACTACTAATATAAATGATATCACTAGAAGTAAGAAGCTTTATAATGAAAAGGATAAAAAGGTAGGAAAAGAAAGCCTTGCATCAAAAGAAGATGATGCAATCCTAAAACAACTAAAAAAGACTCAAGCACATGCTAGTGTATGGGACCTTTTAATGGCATCAAAAAAACATAAAGAAGCTTTGGTAAAAGCTTTAGATTCCATGAGTGCTATAACCAATACCATACCTAAAGAGGTAGTCAATGCAATAGTAAATAACACCACGGGTCTTATCTCATTCTTTGATAAGGACCTCCCAATGGAAAGAAAGGATTGCAATAATCCTTTATACACTTAGGCTAAAGTTAGAGGAAAATGCACAACATGTATTATGGTAGATAATGGATCCGCTATAAATGTAGTACCATCTAAGCTCATAAGAGTCCTTGATTTGGATAGGGAAGATTTAAAAGTATCTGACATATGGTAATATGAGCCTATGATAACACTAAGAGATACCTAGAAGAAGTTCCTACTACCATGGTAAAGGTAGGACCAATTGAAAGTGAAGTTACCTTCAGTATCCTTGACATATTAGTGATATTTTGGTTCTATAAACTTGGAGGAGTTCCATCTACTCTTCACTAAATGATTAAGTTTTCAATAAACACTGAGATAGTAGAAACAAAGGCTTCTATATTAGGAGATACCATCACAAGCTTAAACTTAGAACAACTTTCATTAATGGGATTTATGTAGTTATGATATATGAAGATGAAATGGCTCCCTATTTATATAACATTATGAGGAAATGTGGCTTCTTTCTAGGAATGGGCCTAGGTAAAAATTGTAAAGAAATCCTTAACTTCCTATATTTCAAAGGGCAAATGGACAAGAAAGGGTTACAATACCAAAAGATGAATAAAACTCATTAAAGTAACAGAATAAGTTAAGCGAATTTTCATCAATAGAAGTCCTTATACTAGCTTGCCTGAACTTATGTGATTCAATAGTATACTCAAACTTAGTTTTGAAGCTTTTAGAGACTTGATAGTTGATTAAAAGTGATTAAATGCCTCACTTGTCAACAAATAAAGGCCGAGCATCAAGTTCCTTCTAGTTTGATACATCCCATAGCAATTCTAAAATCGAAATGGGATCGAGTCACAATGGATTTTGTGATTAGACTACCAATGACTAGGAACAAACATGATTCTATTTAGGTGGTGGTCGATAAATTAACTAAGTCAGCTCTCTTTATTCTAGTAAGAAAGGATTATTCCATAGGGAATTTAGCTGAACTATATATTAATGAGATAGCTAGGATTCATGGAGTGCCTTTTTCTATTATTTTAGACAGAGATCCCCATTTTACATCAAAATTTTAGAGGAAACTCCATAATGCTTTGGGAACAAGGCTTAGTTTTAGCACGGCTTTTCATCCTCAGATGAATGGTCAGTCAAAGAGGCTTATTTAGGTGCTTAAGGATATGTTTCAAGCATGTGCCATAGAGCTCAAGGGCAGTTAAGATAAGTATATCTCTTTGGCGAAGTTCAATTACAACAACAGTTACTAGGCAAGCCTTGGTATGGCTCCTTATGAGGCATTGTATGGGAGATGATGCAGGACTCCTTTATGTTGGAGTGAATTAAGTAAGCACATGCTTATGGGACTAAATTTGGTCAAGGATGCTAAAAAGAAGGCGAAAATCTCAGAAAAAGGCTGAATACTACTTTAGATAGACAAAAATCCTATACGAATTTGAAGAGAAGAGACATCGAGTATGAAGTCGGAGACAAAGTCTTTCTCAAGGTATCTCCATAGAAAAAGGTGTTAAGGTTTGATAAGAAAGGAAAGTTGAGTCTGAGGTTTATCAGACCATACAAGATCACATAACGTGTGGGTCTATTAGCCTATAGACTAGCTTTACCTCTAGAATTGCAGTAGATTCATGATGTGTTTCACATCTCGATGCTGAAAAGGTATAAATCGGAACCTTCACATGTGTTGATAGCTAAAGAAGTAGAGATATAACCAGACTTGTCATATGAGGAAGAACTTGTAAGTATTTTGGCCGAAAAGGTTAAGGAGTTACAAAATAAGATAGTGCCATTGGTAAAGGTGTTATAGCAATATCACGGCATGGAAGAAGCTACATAGGAGAGTGAAGCTCAGATGAGAGAGCAATAACCATATCTCTTTGAACCAGGTATGTTGAGGGCAACATCTCTTTTAAGAAGGAAAGAAATCTAACGACCCGAAAATCTTGACTCTTATGAATAGTACTTTCCAGGATAAATAGTGCTTCCTGAAACCCAAGTCGCACTAAGTGTACAAATGGGAGTATTAATTATTAGAGAATTTTGGGCAAAGTTTGAAGCCAACCCAAAGTCATTTGGATGGTTAAAAATGCTAAACAAGATCTTACAGTAGTATTTTGTGAATAGTGCCGTAGGCAAAATTAAACCATAAAATAAATTAAAAGTTGGTTAAAAAAATCTTAAAATGTTACAACCTGATACTTAAATATTTAGAATAGTCCATTGGCTTTGGAATCATAATTTTTAGACATTGGGAAGTATTTTTACTTAATTTTTGGGAAAGAAAATATATTAATTTTTTGGGTTTGCTTTGTTTTTTGAGCTTGAGATTTCAGAGGAGTTTAGAATGGGAATTTATCTAATTTTGGGGATAAAAATAAGAGAAATCTAATATTCCTCGAGGGGATAAAAATTTTACAAGAGTATTGGGAAAAATAATTTTTAAAACTATAAATACCCATTTCCCTCCAATTCATCTCATTTCCACCCACTTCCTCCCTCTCATTTCCCTCAAAGCCAAAACCCTCTCTATCTCTCCTTTCCTCTATTTCTTTCATCACACACTCCTACCCACCATTGAAAATATATCTCAAGGGGTAGAGCATCTCGAACCAAACCTGTAGACACCAAGAAACCCTAATTTGGCAGAGTATCTTAGGAGGAATTACGATTTCCTTCCCAAGATGAATAGTGCACATCTAACATTTGGATAATTTTCTTTTAGATTTAATATTTTTCTTAGGTTCCTAGGGTGCCTAAGAGAGTATAATAAGCTCATTTTAATTTTTAGAATTTTTTATAATTTTATATGAATTTTTAAAAATTGAACCTATTTGAATTCATAGGCAAAAACTCGAACTGAACTTCCCGAGGTAAGGAAAAGGCCTAAGAGAGCGTCAGGCATCCCGGACGACCTATCTCGGTATGTGTAATCACTTTAATTAAAGAAAATGATGTGATTTTCATTATGGCATTAAGACATTAATATAACATTTAATGTGCTTGATGTGTATTAAATGCAAATTTGGTATGAATGATATTTATAAATGATAGAATGTATAATTTATGGCATAAATGAGATGCCAATGGTGAGAATAGGTGGTCAAATGGTCAATAGATGATGATATGCACCTATATGTAGCATTATGGCCATAATGAGCCATTAAGTCATGTTAATGCATGTATGACCATAAATGATGGATTCAAATTAAAGGATATAACTTAAGCATCCATATATGTTGTATGATAATCAAAATGAGTTATGTATGTGAAATTGTGGCCTTACACAATTAGAGGCTGAAATTTTATGGTTAGTGAGTTAAATGGGTAATTTGTGACTTATATATATGAGTGACTTGAATAGCATGTTTTGTGCTTAAATGCCATTTCGATTGTGCACATGTGACATCTAGAATGTGTGCATGTGCTTAGTGATGGCCGAATGCATTAAATGAATGAATGGTGTAAATTAGACACCTTTATGGAAATAGATGCATGTATGAGTAATGAAAGATGAAAATAACTAAAATGTGAATGTGAGAAGTTTGATATGTCTATTTGCACGAGTATAGGCTATAGGAAGTGGCCAAATGCCATTTTGTTTTAGGTATAAGTGATTGCCTCTAATAGTCACTAAAGGTAAATAATTCACTAAACATCGATGTTATGAGTAAAATAGCTTGAAATGCTAAATGTGAACTATTTTGTATAATTGTGATGCATTAGAACCTGAGTTGGCTATTCAATGTATAATATGACATATGCTACTTAGCATGAGAATTTAGGCCTCGCTGAGGTGCGAAAGGGCCAATGTGACCAGTTTATGCAAGTCAAAGCATAAACAACAATATATATAAGAATCAATTAAAATGAGATAAATCAACAAGTTTAATGATGCCTATACATTTAAATAACCTAGTTTAGATAGGTTGACCGGTTGACTAGGATTTAGCAGCTATTATGCTTACCTTCAGGTATGAGACCTACCAGTTAATGTTTATGTGTCAACAAGCACGAGGCCTTTAAGCCAATATTTTTACGTACCTTCGAGTGCAAGGCCTATGGGCCAATGTGTTTATGTATATGTAGATATGAGTGCCTTCAGGTAAAATGTCCCTATGCACTTTCGGGTGTGAGTGCCTTTGGGTGCAACATTATTATGTGCCTTCGAGTGCGAAGCCTTCAGGCCAATAGTATCCACTATCTAACCTTGGATAGTTGTCTTTTTAGTATGGGCATAATTTAAACATAAAATAATGGTAATTGCAACTTAAATGATGCATTAATATGCAAAATTAATAATTATGACATAATAAAGGGTTAAACCTAAGAATATGATAAATGTAGTAAAATGTGGAGTTTAATACACATAAAATTGATGAATTAGTGTATAAAGGGCTATGAAACCCGAACATATGGTAATGGTGCACATGAATGGTTATGGTTCGAAATACATGTTATTATACTCACTATAATGTATAATTGAGCATGTGTATATTTTTGAGTTTTATATGAGCACATTATGCATATGGTTTATTTTAATTATGTTAAGGGTAATTATGTTGTGATTATAGACATAATATGGCTTGCGTGCATTTAAAAGCAAGTATGTGCATAAAAATGCATAATTATGTGAAATTCATAATGTATGCATACGTGTGATAGTAAATGATTCACTTGACATATATTGCATAAATGCATGCTTAAACTATCATATTCAAGATAAAGTGATTACATCACTAAGCAAAAGCTTAGCGTATTGCCTGTTTGTGATGCGTAGGTAATAGAGCAGCAGATTAAAGTCAAAGCTTCTACCCTATAAGAGAACACGAAGGCTACCCTTCTAAGGTACATTTTGTTTCATTTTGTAAAATAATGATGATGTAAATATAAATAGTGATGCTTTTGTGATTTTAGAGGGATTAAGCCTAATTCATAAACGTGGGTTAGTTTTGTAAATAAAACTATATTTATTGTAATAGCTTTGTATTTCTTACATGACTTGTATGATAACTCTTGATGTTGTATATAGGAATGCTGGCTGAGATGAGCCTAAGGCTTTGTGATTTTTCTAATGAGTTTGAAGGGTTAAGAGGACCCATTTAGAGTTGAGATATGTTATATGTCAGTATAAAAGTGTTTTTAATAGGTTTAATTTTTGGAAAATGTCCCGATACAGCCATTATGCTGCCGAATTTTCGACATGATAACCCCATTAATTGCCTTGTAAAGCATGCCAAATGATTTGAGTCTTTTTACAACTCCTTAAGTCAAGAAATCATTTAATTAATAAAAGTTTTAATTTAATTGGTTTTTTTAGGTAGCAAAATCGGATATCAGTATGCGTGTGAGCTCTCTATTTGGGTCCGGTGTATGGAACAGGTAGAGGGCATCACATATAAAAACCATTTTCTACCTATCACAACATTCATGGAAAATATAGGGACATATTACAAAAAGAAATAAAGTTATATAGCAATTAACTAAAATACATTATAATTTCAAAAAATAAAAAATTACAATGAAATTGCCTATGATACATTATAACTAATAATAATAATAATAATAATAAGAAAAGATAAAGATAATAAATAAAGGTCCATCCATAATAAATGTTTGGCAAAGAAAAATCTCAACAAGTTAGGTAACAACTCCAAAACATCTCGAATAACTCTCAACCATAACATTACCCATATGATAGTATGAATGAAATCATAATAATGTAATTGAAATTATGAAGGAAATAAACAATATAAAGAACATAAAATTAAATGACAAATAAATAGATAAGAAATACGATATAGATTAAATCATCCCATTTAACTAGTAAATTGATGATGAGAGAAATGAATAAAATTAATTCATTTAAGTCAATAGTCGTCATGGGTCTATCAGCTCATAATTTGCATCTTGTCCACTTAAAGTTGATTAAAATCAAATGAATAAAATCAATTCATTATGAAATGAATTAATTTTAATCATCAAGATGTCCAACTTATAGATCTATTAAATCTTTTAATTTGCTTTTTGTCCATTGAATTACATCTTATAATCCTATTAAATCCTTCAAATTTATTTTATTCATTTGATTTTAATCATCTTGATGTTAATCTACCAATAATTTGCATCTTGTCCACTTGAAGTTGATAACCGCCATGGGATAGACATCGGGTTGCATACTAAAATCGCACTTTTGAGTCATTCAATCTACTTTGAATATCATTTATATGTTTTTTAGCATTCCCTTTTTAGCTGTATTTAGCTTATATAATATTACAGCTTTTGAGGAATTAGTGCCTCTCAACTCCTTCGATATTATCCAACCCCTAAATCCAGCCATGCAACTTTTGTTTTGAGGTCTAAACCATCTTACTACTACCTCTACGTTAGTAAGAAAGGGATTAGATTGCACCAAATTCTTGAATTTCAACCTATGAATTATGATTAAATTATAAAACAAAAGGATGTAAAATGGAATTTATTTAAATTTGTAAAAGGATTTTAAAATTAAAAATACATTAAATTAAATATACGCACATAGCTTTTAATTATAATAGGTTCAGTAAGCTTGTTATCTTTCTTATGAGTCTCAAAGAAAATAGTCACTAAGTCTAGAGGATTACCATCTTTACCTCCCTTAAATTTAAATTAATTATAGTTAATCAATGCATTTTAAAGTAATACTATATAATACCTTAAACCAACACTAAGTTTCTTTATAATAATGCAAGAGAACCACCCACTATTTGATAAATAATCTCTCTAATTGGTTTACTGCCTATACGATAAGGCATCTTAGACATATACCTATTAATGGAATTTCTTTTGCTTTTTTCCTATAATAGCAATCCAACATCAAATTAATGGTAATGCCAATAAATAATAAGATTACATTAAAATAGATATAAAGTTATACCTTAAATTTTTCACTCAAAAAATGCTCATAACAACCATTCTTAACCATCCTTAGTTGCTCTATCGGCACATCTTTAAAAGCCTCATAGAGTGACTTAGACTTTATATATTTCTCATGCATTGATTGTCTCCCATTGCTCTATAATTTTCTCATATGTTTCAAGAAATGATTTTGATATTCCTCCATGTTATCATTATTAAATTTGTCTTAAAGCTTTTCAAAAATATCAATAAGATATAATCTTGAAATATAATGCTATCCATGTTCTTTAATCTTTAAAATAAAAAAGAAAAGACAAATTGATGTGGAACCCTAAAACCTAAAACTAGACTTGTAATTCGTGCAACTTAGGTTCTAAAACCAATTTAAGCAACTAAACAAGATAAGATCTAACACCTCTAATTCTAGCAAAAAAAATTATCAATACTAGGTATAAAAAACCCTAACCTCTAACTAATCTAAGTTAATAAGAAATTTAAGGTCAAAGAAAAATAAGACTAAAATCACTACAAAGTAAAATTAACTTGATAAGATAACAATTCTTTATAAAAACAAAAGAGAAATCCACTTTTGCAAGAAGTAAACCAAAGTTTTTATTTCTACCAAAGAATGTGTTGAATATTACATCTTAATAAGCCTTTTACAAGCTATAAAACACCCTATGTAGCAAACATCCTATGTAAAAAACATCTTATGTATGAAGCATTCTATGCAGGAAACATCTTATTTAAGTGCATTTTATGTAAGGAACATTTTATTGATGAATTTCTTATGGGTTTCCATCATTTGGCTTATTTCAACCTAGCCCAAGCAATAATCTTGCGTTTAACCCATCTTTAATAACCTAATTCCAAAATCACTTTTACACTTTTCAAAATACATATGAGTAATAAATTTAACCCATTTTTGTGTAGGCTCATAAACCTCTGCCATAATATGGACCAAATGATAGCTAAAATGATGAAAATTAGCTAGTGACCAAAAAAGGAAACTAATAACAAAAAGGAAACTTTTGGCCTAACAATATTCGAGGCCTAAATTACATCAAAACAACTTGAAGAACTTATAGAAATAACTCCTAAGCCTTTTGAGAAGGCCTAAACACTTGAGAAAGGTTGACTAATTAAGGTAGTCCAATTGAAGCTTGTTTTGAATCTTAAATTACATATTCTTTAAGCTTTATTTAAACTTATATAAGTTCTCTAAAAAAGCTTGCATAAGCTTCTTTAAGCTTCTTGGCTTTACTCTTATAATTGGTCCACTTAGAATACTCAACTTGTTACTTGAATGTACTCATTTGGCTTGACTTCCCTATATGTATACATCATTGAACTATCCAGACAAGTTAAAACAACCTTAAAAGTCCTTAAAACCCTATTACAATTTGACCCATAATAGTTATTAGCATTAAAATAATTAAAACATCTAAACAAATAATAAACAAGCCTATTTGAATAGACTAATATACATAGGAAAGTTCATCCTTACATAAAGACCATCCTTGTATACATCACAAATTATCATGGTTTTGTAGATTTTGAAAACTTAAAAGCAACATATCAAAATAAATTATTTATTATAAGTCAAGGTTAGTAAACAAATTAAAAAATAATGTAAATCTTTTATGATAACAGATTGCCACATGTGTTCTATATCTTCATTTTTTATGTCATCCCATAAATGTACCCTTTATGGGCATATATTACAATCACAAACTATTATACCCAAACATCTTGAAAATGAGCCTTATTTATCTCCAATGACTTAATTATTATAAAAAGTGACCCTCAACTTTTCCCTAGCTTTAAATCTTATAACCTCTTCATTCTTATTCCTTCCTCTTACTTTTTTGACTGTGGAATTTTACCTAAACCTGTAAATTTCATATTAAGTTAGGTGTGAAAGAATCTTTTTCAAGTAACAATAAAAAAATATTACAAATTCAAGTAATTAACAATAAAAAATACTTGTTTCTATTATTTGTGAGTCTTACAACACTTTAGTCACATGAGAGAGTGGAATGTCATCAACCATTAGGGGTAAGTATAAGTCGATTCGAGTTAAAACCCAACCCAAAATTACTTATGTAACACTCCCTATCTATTTTGTAAGAAAATAGACAAAGGACATTACTTCCCAACAGTCACCCATCCTTGGATTTTCCTAGGCTGCTTTCATTTAACTTTTACTAAGGTTTATCTTATTCAGTGTGAAAATTTTATTTTACAAAACCAATAATCTATCATACCCTTCCCAGGAATATGGCATTCATATGCCTGGTATTACCTCCTAATATTAGACCAAGCTATTGACTGTAGCTATAAACTCCTTTCTATCCTATTATATGTCAACACGTTAACTGTCTAAGCATAATCTTCCTAATGCCCTATAGTAACATGCATGAATACCTCTAACTACTAGATCATATCAATTAGGAAAAACATCATCATACCTAGATAGTCTTCAACTACACTACTGGTTACCCTTACAATGCCAGTCAAACTTAGTACCTGCATATTAGACAATTGATACGCTGAGTAGACACTCAGTGTTGAATTTAACCAAACATGCATTGTATCATAAACTCACTTAGACACATAGCTAAGCATTTAGTAATAAACTAATTAATAACCATATATGTACCTGTATACTTTCCCTATCATCTTTAATCTATATTTCTACGTTATTTTTAGGTACTGACTCTGTGACTAGCTATAATAGCATCCATTAAGAACTCTATCTTGGAAATATTCACAATTTCCTTAGTTACCTTATTTCATTTTATCCACCATTACCTCATGTTTATGTCATTCATTCTATTTCTATGTCCATATCATACTTGAGCCTTTATGTGTGTGCTTTCTTTTAATATTGGTTTGCCACCTATTATTATCTGGTTTATATGATTTAATAGCTTATTTCATCATTATTGAGTCAGCCACACTGTTCTCATGCTTACTATATTGACACTTAATATATTTAATGTCTTATTTCAGTTACATAGCCTATTCAAGGGTTATGTGTGAGGGTCTCGCCCTTTTATGACCTATCCATCTTTAATGCTTCCATTACCTATTTGATTTTACATGAGTCATTTACTTCCTTTAAGATTTACCCTAAAATTATCTATGTTTACTGGGTATCTTCTTATCTCTTATCTTTCATTCCTATTGATTTTATTCACAGATTATTCCAATTATTAAGCTTGAGACACCAGCCCTTTCATTAATGTCATAAAATCTATTTAAGTTCCTAAGTTGTTTCATTTATAACCTCTAAAGTCTAGGAAAAACTCCCAACCACTAGATATCAAGAATCATGTTATGTAGTGGCCTCCATTTTGGGCCTTAATAGCTGCACCTACCTGGTCTGAGAATAGGATAAATATTAGCCAGTACAGTGGCCTTTTGGACCTCAGCATCTGTACATGCCCTTTATCCGATAACAAGGATCAGTTCCTCAGAACCTCCTAATACCGGAGTGGTAGATAGCATGGATTAGTTTGAGGACCTCCCAATATCTATAAAGGGGATAACAGGGATTAGCCTCGTGGGACCTCCTAATATTCTAATACATCTCATCATACTCAACACATCTAGTGGATAGTAGGGATTAGCCCCAAAGGGCCTCTCAATATCCATAGTCATCAAGTGGGTAGTAGGGATTAGTCTATAGACCTCCTAATACCTGAAGCGTGCAGGCTCAAATAAATGTTCGATGATTACACCCATCATTCTTAAGCTGAAATCTATTCAAACTCAGCCTCTAGCAGCTGCTAATCCCTAGTTGACCAGTCAACCTATCCAGTGTATACTCAACACGTGGCCAATATCCATGTTGTTTTGTCTTTATAGCCATTTCTCACTAGTTTTATTATTTGGATGTCCATAATGAAAATATTACCTCACTTTATTAATCTACTAGTTTATAAATTAAACCACTCATTTAGTGTCATTCTAGTTTCACTGATCTCCCTTATTCCTAACTCAGGTTTCATTTTCTTTGTGAACATCATTCATCTCTCTTTTATCTCATTTTTATATTTTGTTCCTCTTACCTTTTCATACAAATAATGTGCGTATCTTGCTTTACTGTCATCTGTCTCAGAATGTGTTATTCTCTTATTTCATACTATCTCTTTTCCTTTACTATAAGATGACAACTTATTTCCCCATGTTCGATGTTTTACCTTTTTACTCTTAGGATCTTGATGGTACTTTATTATTTGTAATACTCGATGTTAATCTCAGTGTATTATCATAATACTCTTTGTGACCATTATACCATATGAGTATATTTAATGCCTTGTCAATTATACTTTCACCTTTATACCTAATTTCCACAAAATTATCATTTGTTTATTCATTCAATTTTGTCTATTTATAAATTATGCATTAACACATTTTATCTTTTCATATAATTTTATTCTTCAGCACTTTTGAAAAGGCAGCTCTGTTTCCAGCATTCTTTTTAAATTTAATCAACTTATAATTTTTATTCTTTACCAGTCATCTATTTAGATTATTTTCATGTTAGTAGGACATAGTTGTAAGCCCATTTCATCTAATTATTTTTATGGGATAGTTACAGGTCACTTTTATTTTACTAGACAGTTACGGGTCCTATTTCGTGAATGTTACTATTCATTTGGTAATTTTCCATTCTTTCTTTACCTCATATCATTACACCTTAGGTATTCCACACCATTAAACATTATTTTCATATTATCATACCTAAACCTCATTTCTAACATAAACTTTTAAGTAACACATCTCAATTAATTCTTAAACTTATACCTAACATTATACACTATACTTATTTTCTACCATATCTTTACATGTCAATATCACATTCCATTATCCCTACATCATGCCTTATCAAATTTTAACCCATAACCATGCACTTATCCCTACATTCCATATCACTTCCATGCCATTCCTCACATTACCATCCTAATATCCCATGTATTCATGCCATGCACTAATGCACATGCCATGACATACATGTCATGCTTTTGGTCGTATATACATCACATGCTTCTATATACTTTTCACATCCAAACACATCCACATCATCTTAACTACTCCAATTACCTATCATAGCATGTATAACACTTCCAAATTACCATAAACACATAAACTAATACAACTTCCATACATAAGCACATGCCTAAATTTCTAAACTTCTCTAAAATAAAATACAAGTTTCAGTTAAATTCACTTACAATGGGCTCCCAGTCATGTCGAAGCCATTCTAAAACCATCAATTCCATCTTCCTCCACCATTTTGCACCATTTCACAAAATGGCATAATAAGGGTTTGCCTTCGAAAATTCCTACAAAATTTCACATAACTCCAAACTGAATTCTCTCTTCACTTATAACATCACCACACTAAATACCATAGATGAAAAATAAAAACCCTAAGAAAAATCAACTTACTCACCAAAAGAGTACTATTCATCAATGCTTATATTTCACTTTCTAAGCATCCTTTTCCATTTTTGTCAGTTGAATTAGCTTTTAGGTTTTATGGAGGTCAAGATCTATATAAGGATTGTGAGATTTGGTGGTGGGAGAATAGAGAAATGAAGAAAAAATAGGAGGGGTAGGAGAGAGAAATGGCTTTGGCTTTTATGGAGATTTTAGAGGAGATGATGGCTTTTGTCACATGTGAAACTCCCACATGTGCAAGCCTATTTATATTAGATAGGTGGATGGCTCGAATCGCACCACGTGTCAATCTAACGGCCCATTTTAGCTCGATTTCTTTTAAACTTCAAAAATTCAAAATAATTTCTTTAGACCTCTAAAAAACATGATTCCTATGCCAAAATTCTCAATTATGCCCATTAAGGGCACACAAAATTTCAAGTCAAAATTCCATCAGAAGCTAGGGTTACTATTCACTCGCTTAATTCAAAATTTTCAAATAATTATCAAACGACCTCAAAATATTAAAATTCCTTCTCCAATAGACTCATTGGAATTTTTGAGCTTCAGGGTATGATTTTTTTGGGTCTGTCCAGGCACTTCTCGGAGCTATCCCGACACAACCTCAATTGAAGTCATTATTCACTAGTTCTAAGCTCGAAATGATTTATTGGTTGTGCTAAAATTTTTAATTCACTTATTTTCATCATTTTCTGGTCGGTCAAAGTTCGATTAACTAGTACCCCTTTTGGCTACTAAATGACCCTTCAGTGTCCTAAATGTCTCCGTATCAAGCTGAGTACTATTCATAAAATGATGATTTTTCGAGCATTACAACCTAAACCCGAAACACCCATTATATTTTCACTCAAATCAAACTATAATTCAAGCCCTGATCCAAACAATCTAAAAAAAATTTGAGGCCTGACCCGATCAACCAAAACTAGATAAAAAAAAAATTACATTTTGTCATCACCACACAATATTTTAACACAAAACTATTATTCAACAAATTCTTCAAATAATTATAACACAAGTTCTTTAAAAAATAAAAATATCAAACCAATTTTTCAACCAATAAAATTATATATGACAATTAGAAATAAAAACTTAGTCCCTAATTTGAAAAATACTAAATATATTATCTACATTATATTTTTCATTTTTCTCATTAGAAGGAAAAAGAAAATTTAAATTTCAAATAGCTAATTAATTAATAATTCAATAAATTAGATTTATGA
>CANXYI010054410.1:0-13738 GCA_948208565.1 Hura crepitans
TGACAATCAATATTTTTAAAATTAGATTAGATTATATATATATATATATATATATATATCAAATTTCAACTTATACTTATTAATTTCAAATTATTTATTATACACAATAAATTTTTGATATAATATAATAATAAGTTAAATTAAATTGTTAAAATTTAAAAAGATATATAAATTATAATTAGATATAATTAATAAGAATTTAATAAATTATATAATGTGTAACTAATTTATAATGCATATAATTTTATAGTGGTTATAAGAGTTAAGTTATAATGAATCTATTGATAATAGAGAAAATTACACCATTTATCCATTTTTTATTTTTAAATTTAAAAATGCTCCTCTTTATTAAGAACTTTTAAATATGCTCACTTATTATTTTATATTTCAAAAACGCCCCAAAATTGTCCATTTACTACTATTATTCTAAATTTAAATTTTTCCAAGAAAATTTTATTTTTTTTACACATTTCTAATATTATCCTAAATATTATGTTATATTACATTATATCGAATTTTAGAATAAACATAATAGCTTACATTTTTAATAAAAATTTTTATTATACCTTATTATACTATGTTATACAAAATTATACCGATCTTCAGAATTAACATTATAGTTGCATTTTCTTGTTATATCATATTATACCGTATTATATTAAATTATATCAAATTTCAAAATTAGCATTATAGCTTATATTTTCTTGTTATACCATATTATAATGCATTATACCAAATTCAGAATAGGCAAAATAGCTTGCATTTTTAATGAAAATTCTTATTATACCATAATAACTTGTAATTTTATGGACCACATTGATATAACTTGATATACAAAATTTCATAATGTATATATATAAATGTAAATATGGTATTACAAATAAATCTCAATAACTAATGAAATAATGAATGAAAAAAATTCAAATTATTATAGACAACACATCAAAGATTTTTTGGAAAATTTCTGCATGTCCTTTTGTTTGTATCCATATTGTTCACATCTAATACACTTCTTCTTAATTTTAATTTTTCATGATGCTTTAATTTCCTCTTTTTAGGTCTTCCTAATTTTATTCTTCCAGTTGTTGGTAAGATAATTTATTCAAGCACATTATCAAGAACCTTCCACATGTTTTACTTAAGAATTTAATATCTGATATAGCAAGCCAAAAGCATCTGATATAACAACAGAATGAAAAAGAAAAAAAAATGTAATTAATGGTAGGAGAATAAAAACATCTTTAAAGAAAAATTAGTCATAATTGATAGAAAACATCACAGGAATATGAAATTTATAAGTTGACACAACAAAACTCCAAGTACGAAAATCTGACATAGCAATAGGATATTTACAATCGATGAAGCAGAAAACATATAGAATTTTAAAAAAAGATGAATATTGATGAAATTACTTGTTGTGGATATGTAATTCACAAATGATGAATTTAGATAGAGATGAGAATAATTGAAGAAGATTTATAGTAGGAAATTAATATTGCAAATAAACCCTAGGTGAAAAGGAAAAAAAAAAATAGAAGAAGAATGTAATAAAAGGAGAGTTGGGTAAAAAATGTAAAAAATGTTTGGTTATGTATAATTAAAAATACATATTTAAAATTGATGCATTTTTAAAATAAAAAACTAATGTGAATATAATTTTGTAAAAAAATTATTTCAAAAATTTTTTTGAAAAGTATTTTATTTTTGGAACACTTATGTATAAACCCCATAATAATAATATGTACCATTGAGGTGTTTAGGAGTTGAAGAGACCATTTTGGCCCACGGCTGATAATTCTTTCAAGCATACTTAACATTTGTTACAATTTGATTAAGCTTCTGGTTTTTTACATTCAATACAGCTTGTCTAGCTAGGGTTCGCAATTGATCCGATTTAATTTTAAAAATATTGATGATAAATTGTAGAGTTTTCTTTTAATCTATTTTTTTATATATGTATATAATAGATAAGTCCTTGTAAACTATAAATATAGCCTAAAAGAACCTTTTTCATTAGAGAAAAGGACAGATTTCTTGAATCATTGATTGAAAAGTTATTTTTCTGAGGTAAATTTTATCATTAATCATTTTATTTTTCAAATCAAAAGAAAATATATGTTGGAAAAATAATTTAAATCATAAAAATTTACTTTTACCACAGAAAAATAGATTATAATGCTAATTTTAGAATTTAATTATCAACACTTTAAAAATAATTGGAGTTTATTAAACCGTAATTCGGTACGCGCATATAAAAGAAAGTTTAATTTTAATTCAATGATTTATATCCATAATATAATAGACGATATAGAAAAATTATTGGGAGTTTATTTGTAATTTTAAAAAATAATTGAACAATTTTAGCTGATAAAACCGTAAAATTGTTACGTGGAGACCGGTGTAAGGACCGCATACTCGCAATAACAAAAGACAACTATAATTGCAGCCACACATGAATTGTTCTTAGCTTGTTAATACTCCTGTTTCATTGGACAAATTCTTGGACTTGGATATCCGTGGTCCACATGAAAATACGGGATTAGAGATAAATTTTTAGTTATAAATTTAGTATGAGTTTGAATTCATAAAAATTTATTTTTATGTTTCCGGGTTTGAATTTAATATGTAAAATTTAAATTTAGTTTAACTCGATTTGTATATACATATTTTTATTTATTTTATTTTTTAATTAAATAATCTAAAATATAAAAAATATTAAATATTTTTGTATTAAATATATTAAAATATAGTAAACAAAAATAAATTTTCGTATTAAATATCAATATAAGTGATTTTTTTAATACTAATTTATAAAAAATATATATTAACGTTTAAATTAAAAATTATTATTTCATAGACATAGACTTAGTCTGATAGGTTTCAATTTCCAGTGTTATTCATAAGTTTAGATTTAAACAAAAGTATGTAAGCCTTTTATTGAACTTGGAGGGCTTATGCTTATAGTTCGAACCTGTATATTGATCAGATCTACGTTTCGTTCAAACTGTCAATTTTCGATCCATTAAATAGGTCAAAATATGATGAGTTTACCAAAATTTTATACATTTCATTTCAATTTACTGAAATATTTTTTTTACTCATTTTCTTTTATCTTTTAAACTCTCTAAATCTCACTCCATTAATTAATCTATATATCCTCTAATAAATAAGAATAAAAACATAAAAATGTGATATTTTTTTAAAAAATTTGAAACTGACATTTAAAAAGAAATCTAAAAAACTTTAGGAACCTACAGTTTGATCAAGACGTAGAAAGCTTAACAATAATAACCATACCAAAAAAACATAACATCAATAATAACTTAAAAATTGTCATGGACTTATTAATTGCACCTTTTAATTCAGTGAGCCACATTTATTGTAACTTTTTTTATTTGCCACAACTTGAGCCGTCAGATAATAGGAGTCCGAACCTCTCGCGGAAGGACTGAAGTCTAAGTCCATAATTATTCAAACCCTTATCTATATCTTTTTTTTTTTCCTTCAATTTAAAAGTTGAAAGTGGCTCAATTTAAATTTGCGAATTCATGTGAACTCGTTGTGGAGAACCAACAAAATCATTGATAATTTTTGCTGCTTTATTTACAGATTAAAAAATTTTAATAGATTAAGATTAAAAGTTACTCATAACAAGATTAATCAGTTTATGTAAAAGCATGACTCATGACGTAGATGTTGGTGGACAAAATTTGAATACTTTTTCATTTAAAAGGCTCTGAACCTATTATTTATACAACGTTAAAAATAACTTATAATTTAACTATACAAATTAATGTGAAATAGAAAGTTTTTATCTAAATTAGGTATATGAGAACTACTTGATAAGGTCTTAACTTATTATGATCAGTAAGTTTAGCCCATAAGGCCCATTTCGCTTTAGGTACTTTCAAGTCTTGAGCCCATTTATTTATGTTCATACATGTAGAAGTCACCTCCAAATTAAGGACCAGCTACCTATCACAAGAGACACTATAAATAGGCATTTACTACACCTCAAAAGCAAGTGTTTTTCAATACTAATGTTACTTTGCTCAAATTTCTTCTCGTCTCTAACTTAAACATCTGAGTGTTTTACTCGAGTATATCCTGGGATAGTGTTCTTTCTTGTAGGGAGCCACATACTATATTCGCTGACTATCAGTTCACTTCTCTTACACCCAATCGGAACTTATCATTGGGTGTTTTTGTTGAGAGCCGATATGGTAGAATCTTCGAGGCATTATTTGTCACAAGGAAACAATATGAGCCAAATCCTAATCGCTCCCAGTGTAAACTTATTTGGTGAAGGATCAAGCAGGGATACACCTACCATAGGCACCCTAATAACCTTAGAAGTGCTCCAACAGCTTTTTCAGGGTTTTTGCAAAGATATCAAATTGGAGCTAGTCAAAGAGTTAAAGCTGCAAGGAGACATTGTAGGCAACTGTGATGCCACATCCAAGCTAAAAAACATGAGAGGGAAAACCAAATCGAAAATTGAAGCGCAAGGAATCCAAATCTACTTGTTATTCCTCTTCCTTAGAGAGTGTTAAATATAGAATCAGAAGGTCCAAAAGGATTTCTAAGGATGAAGTGCAAAGTAAGCGAGTTGAGGTCCCTCGGTCGAAGAAGATTTCAATGATTTATTCTTATGAACAATTAAGAAGTACAGACTAGGACATCCTAAAAGCCTGACTATGAAGGTAATACACACTCGCCGTTTGCATGACAAATTCAAGAGGTCCCTTTCCCTTGACATTTTAGGGAGATCAAAATGAAGAAGTACAAAGGTCGATTGGATCGAAGGAAGCATTTAGCAGAATTTTTAATCTTCATCCATAAGCAAACCTTTAAAGATATGCTCGTATGCAAAGCTTTCCCTTCTACTTCAATGGATGATGCTTTAGATTGGTTCCATAATTTACCTCTAGAATTAGTGTCTTCATTCAAGCAATTATCTAAGTTATTTAAAACTAGGTTTGTCACACAAATGCGAACCAAGAAAACTATCATTGATTTGTAGGGTATAGTGCAGGGTGAGGATGAAAGTCTATGAGAATTCATTGAAAGATTTCAAAAAATCGCGTTTGATATCCAAAATTTGCATAATGAGGTGGTAACTATCACGATAATCAATAATGTGAGGAATATATGGTTGTATAACTCTTTGCTGACCGATTATCTGGTGGATTTCGGAGAACTGATGGATAAGGCAAAGTCATTCATAGCTCTAGACGATGCAAGCAGAGTCAACAATCGATACAACCTAGAGCTGCACATTGCTTGGGGACGTAATTCCCCTCGATCTAATTAGAAGACTGTGTGGTATTCTTCATATGCCGACTTAGACATGAGGTTCTCTCTAAGGCAAAATTCCCCACAAAAAAGAGGTAAAGATGGAAGGAATCAAAGAGATGCAAAGAAGATAAGTTTCACTCCTTTAAACGCTGATCCTCACAAAATTTTGATGTGATTAAAGAAAACCATGAAAGGGTAAAATGGTCAAAGAAGATGGACCAACGTACTCTTGCAAGGTGGGATAAAAGCAAGTACTATGAATTCCACAAAGATGTGGATCATAATACAGATAAATATAGAGCTTTGAGGGAAGAGATAGAGAGGTTAATCAAAAAAGCATCTTTGAAAAGATTCTTAGACTTAGGCAAGTCTTAAAAGCAAGAGTCTTCTTCAATGGAGACTAGCCATTGGGATTCGGAGGAAGAAAAGAGGAATCCAAAAAATACCAAAGCAATACGGCAAAGGGCAGGAGTTATTCAGATAATAGTTGATGGCTTTTCATATGGTGACTCCCATTCTAAAAAGAAGTGGGGAATGAAAGGAGTGTATTTCTCTGCAAAGTTAGAGGTGCTGCCAACTGTCTCAATCTCTACTGAAGATGCTCCAAATCTTAAGGTTCCTCATAAGGATGCCTTAGTGATATAGGGGTATATTGCTAATTTCCTTGTTAAAAGAATACTTATGGATAATGGCAATGTTGTTAATTTTTTGACTTTATAAGCTTATAAGAAGATGAAGTTGCCAATGAAAGATTTCGAGCAAATTAAGACACCAATGATAGGCATTGGGAACGCTTCTATCCTGGTTATTGGTGCGACGAATATCTATGTAGAGTTGGGAGATAAGGCAACTACTTATGTAAGTAGATGCACCTTCATGGTGGTGGATATTCATTTTTCCTATAACGTTATTCTTAGTAGACCGATGCTTTTTAAGTCAAAAGTTGTTACTAGCATTAGGTACCTCGTCATGAAGATTCCCATACAAGAAGAAATTGCAATAGTCTGAGGCAAGGAAAAAGCAACTAGAGAAGCTTACATAGCCATTGTGAGGGAATCACAATGTCAAAGGGCTTACATAGCTGAGCAAGTCGAAGATGAGAAAAGAGATATCAAGAATAAATCGGTGGAGAAGTTAGTCAAGAGACAAATAGCTTTAAGCCGAGAGGTAGTAATGGGAGACGAGTTGCTAGAAGTTGACAAAAAGGAGATTTTGTAGGTTCTATATATTAACCAACAAATGTTTTCTTGGTCTCAGATAGAGATAGCAGGTGTTGACTCGGAGATAATGTCACACAAACCCTAAGTTAACCCTAAAGCAAGACCAGTCAAGTAGAAACTTCGGTGATATCCTAATAGAAGTTGATTTTGGAGGAAACATAGAGACTATTGGATGTAGGAGCCATCTGAAAAGTCTCATGCCTTGAATGGCTAGCCAATTTCGTCTTGGTCAAGAAAAAGAGCAAAAAAATAAGGATGTGCATCGACTTCATTGACTTGAATAAAGCTTGTTCAAAAGATAGCTACCCTTTACCTAACATCGACAGGCTAATTGATTTTACAATAAAGTATGATGTCTATTCTTTCCTTGATGCCTATTCTGGTTATCATCAAATACCCATGTATTGGCAGGATTAGGGAAAAACTAATTTTATCACGCATGAAGGCATATTTTCCTATATTTTAATGCTTTTTGGGTTAAAGAATGTAAAAGCCACGTGTCAGAGGCTTATGAACGAGACGTTTAAAGATTTGATCGGGGAAACAATGGAGGTCTACATTGATGACATGATAGTCAAGAGCAAATCCATGCTTTAGATTTGCCAAAAGTCTTTGAGATATTGAATCAGTATAAGATGAAAATCAGACCCATAGAAATGTACAATTAGGGTACAAGCTAATAAATTTTAGGGGTACATGGTATCTCAAAGGGGTATAGAGGCTAACCTAGAGAAAATTCAAGCAATCTTAGATATGCAACTTTTGAAAAACATTCGAGACATTCAAAAGCTCAATGGCAGAGGTATCGCCCTTGGCAAGTTTATATCTCAATCAGCTAAAAAGTGGTCGCCTTTCTTTCAACTAATATGTAAAGAACAGAGTTTTAAATGGAGCGAGGAGTGCTAAAAAATGTTTAAGGAATTAAAGTTTTCTTTGATAAAGCCTCCCCTTTTGAGTAAGGCGAATGAGGGCAAAGATTTGTTCCTCTATCTTTCAGCATTTAGTTAAGCAGTAGCAATCGTTTTAGTAAGGGAGGACCAAAAGGCATAGAGGCCTATTTACTGTGTTAGTTAGGTGTTGAGGGGTGCAAAGCTAAAGAAAAGCCCGATTGAAAAAGTTCTCATGGCTTTAGTAATGGCAGTCACCAAGCTAAAACTTATTTTCAATCCCACAGTGTGATAGTTTGAACAAATCAGCCATTAAGAAGCTTTTACATTAGCCAAGTATTGAAGGCACGCTAGCTAAATGGGTTGTCAAGCTTCAATCTTTTGACATAAGATTCGAGCCCATATCTGCCATGAAAGCACAAACTCTTGTAGACTTTGTGGCAGAATTCAATGAATCAGATGTGGATGTTTCCCATAAGTCTGAAGTCGTGTAGTATGAGAGTTGTTAGTAGACGGAGCATCTCAAAAAGTTGGTGCAAGCGCAGGAATCGTGTTGCGAGGCTCGATAGGTATTTCTTTAGAATATGCCTTAAAATTTGTTAGCTCAAAAGGCTATATTAATTATTTTGATAATGACCAAACCTTAAATTATTTTTAAATGTCTATTGTGTGCTAATTGTTTTAGCTTTTATTCTTGCTCCGAGTGAAAGATTTCAGAATACTACAATAGCATGGAGAAAAGAAAATTCAAGTAAGGAATTTATTTGAAGAAATTCCAAGAAATTGAAGACTTTAGGATTTATTATTGTAAAATTAAATTTGAGGATCACACACTCACACATGGATTAAATTGTTTAAAAAATTGCATAAAAATGGTTTTAATTGAAAATCAATCTGAAAATAATTTTCAGAAAATTCTAGTTAGAGACAGTCTATAACTGACTCTAAATCAATTGTTCAAATCTAGTAGTTCTAATCTAAATAATATTCTAAATTATTGATCTAGATAGAAAAAGACAAAATAACGGTAACTTTTTAAAGTGACTATTTGTCTCTAACAACTAATTTTTTTATTCCTAACAACCATAAAACATTTTAGAACTATATATATGGCTTATTTTCACTTGAGAACAAAAAAAGAAAGTGTTAAAAACATTCTATCACTAAGAGATATTGCTTTAAACATTTTTCTATACTTTAACACATTGTGCTTCATTTTTTACATATTATTCCTCATGTTTAATTATAGTTGTTGCTGTAATTTTCATTGTGAGAAAAAATACTTTTTTTTGTAAATTATTTTTATCTTATATTTAAGGGTGCTAAATCCTTAGAAAAACCTAGCAAGTGTTTTGGCAACTTTTTACTTTGGAGAAAAGTTGTGGGTAGCTTTGGTTTAAGCTTGTAAGTGGCATTAACTTTTGCCAGTCAAAAGAGTTAAGTAAAGATAAAATCTCAAGTGTGTTATCTTGAGGAGTGGACGTAGGCTTAGCATAGCTGAATCACTATAAAATTTTTTGAGCAAGCTATTCTTCTCTACTCTACTTTATTTTGATTGCATTTCTATTTCCACAACTTTGTTTTCTAAAGTTTGAAAGATTTCTAAAATTAGTTTTCTAATGGAAAAGTTTTTGGTTTAAAGTTATTTTCTCTAAACTTTCAAGAAAAGTTTTAAAAATCCTACATTTCTATACTTTGTCTAGAATACTATTTTTCATATCTATAAAAAAATCTAATATATCTAGAAAACTATTTTTTTTTATCTGCACAGAAATTTGCTCTGTCTAGAATACTATTTTTATGATATAAACAGAAATCAACTTTATCCAGAAAACTATTTTTTAATTTATCCAGAAAAGTAGTTAGAGCAGAAATCTTTGTTCTAGAAATATTTTTTAAACACTCAATTCACCCCCTCCCCCTTTAAGTGCTTTAGGACCAACAAAATTAAGTTTTAGTGCTTTTAATAATGTGACAGAGTATAAAGAATTATTAGCCGATTTAAGACTAGTGAAGGAGATTAAATCAGAATTTTTGTTGATCAAAAGTGATTCTTAGTTAGTCATCCAGCAAATTATGGGAAGCTTTAAAGCTAAAGGGCACATTTAAAGAAATATTTAGAAAAAGCCAAAAGGCTATTACAAGATCTTAAAGAGGTAGGCATTGAATGGGAAATAAAAAAGATATCTAGAAAAGATAATATGGAGGTTGATGCCTTAGCTAAATAGCCGCCGCTGGAGGATCTAAAACTTCAAAAAGGCTTATGATTGAGGAAAAATATGTGTTGTCAATCTAAGAAGAGGAAGTAATGATAACAAAAGCGGAGGTAACTTGGTACAGCTTGATTGCCGAATATGTCCAATTAGGCACACTACCTCTAGAGGAGGCTAATTCTAGGAGAATCACCTAAAAGTCACTTGAGTACTCTATGATTGAAGGAAAGCTCTACAAGAAGGCTAAAAGTCATCCATGGCTCAAATGCATAATTTTGATAGAAGGAAGTTATGTCATTAGAGAGATATATGAGGGGATATGCGAGGCCTACGAAGTGGCTTGCATAGTGGCGAGGAAAGTAATGCATTTTGGTTACTACTGACCGTCTATTTTTAAAGACACTAAGGAAACAATCAAGAAGTGCCTACAATGTTAGATTTATGGCAAAGTGATCAGAAAACCCAGATCAAACCAACATACTATTGGGATAGCTTGGTCATTTGATCAATGGGGTATGGACATCCTTGGCCCTTTATGGACATCCTTGGCCCTTTCCTTTAGGGGAAGCAACAAATAAAATTTTTAATTGTTGCTATAGATCACTTCACAAAGTGGATTGAGGTAGAGCCAGTATCAACTATCATTGCTACTTGGATACAATAGTTCATTTAGAGGGAAATTATTTATAGATTCGGGTTGCCTAGAGTACTCATCATAGATAATGGCAAACAGTTTAACTGTTCTTCATTCAGAGAATTTTGCAAAGGGTTGAACATTTAGTTAAAGTCACTTCGGTAGCTTATCCCCAGTCAAATGGTATGACAAAAGTATCCAATTGGACCATTCTGCAAGGCTTAAAGAAGAGACTTCATGGAGCAAAAGGCAGCTAGCTGAAAGAATTAAATAGCGTGTTATCGACATATAGGACAACACCTCGAATAGCCACTGGTAAGACACCTTATTCATTTACTTTCGACTCAAAAGAGGTGATTCCAGTGGAGGTCAGCATCCCCTCCTACAGAACTAAAATGGTCAATCCTGAGGAAAATGAGAAGGAAAGAAGGCTTGTATTGGACCTCTTTGAGCAGAATCGAAAAAGAGCATTAGTCCAGATGGTTGTTTGTAAGCAAAGAATGGCCAGGTATTACAATTCTAAAATCAAACTCAAGAAGTTTAACATTGAAGATAAAGTGTTGAGAAGAGCTGACATAGCCAGAGGCAATACAGGAGTTGGAAATTTAATGCCCAATTGGGAAGGGCCATATGAGATATTTGAGATTTTAGGTCGAGGAACTTACAAGATCTAGACCACGGACAAAAGCAGCATCTTGAGAGCTTGGAATGTGGAAAGCCTTAAAAAGTACTTCATGTAAGTTCTGTAAATGACCCTCTTGAAGTAATCAGTAAGAAGAATGTATCTTTTAATGATAATTCATTTCAACGAAAGAAGATATCATTCAATAACCCATAAGCGACTGGTATTATTGCTTATCCCTAGTCAAATGGTATGACAAAAGTATTCAATTGGACCATTCTGCAAGGTTTAAAGAAGAGATTTCATGGAGCAAAAGGCAGCTGGCTGGAAGAATTAAATAGTGTGTTATGGGCATATACGACAATGCCTCGAATAGCTACGGGTGAGACACCTTATTCACTTACTTTAGGCTCAAAAGAGGTGATTTTAGTAGAGGTCAGCATCCCCTCTTACAGAACTAAAATGGTCAATCTTGAGGAAAATGAGAAACAAAGAAGGCTTGAATTGGACCACTTTGAGGAGAATCAAGAAAGAGCATTAGTCCAAATGGTTGTTTGTAAGCAGAGAATGGCTAGGTATTACAATTCTAAAATCAAACTCAAGAAGTTTAACATCGGAGATAAAGTGTTGAGAAAAGTTGACATAGCCAGAGGCAATGTAGGAGTTGGAAAGTTAATGCCTAATTGGGAAGGGCTATATGAGATATCTAAGATTGTTGGTCTAGGAACTTACAAGATCCAAACCATGGACAAAAGCAGCATCCTGAGAGCTTGGAATGTGGAAAGCCTTAAAAAGTACTTTGTGTATGTTCTATAAATGACCCTCTTGAAGCAGTCAGTAAGAAGAATGTATCTTTTAATGATAATTCATTTCAACAAAAGAAGACATCATTTAATAACCTGTAAGCGACTGGTATTATAGCTCATCCCCAGTCAAATGGAATGACATATGTAACACCCTCTACCCATTTCTACCTAAAATAGGCAAGAAGTGCTACTTCCCACTGAGGTCACCCATCCTAGGATTTCTCCAAGGGGCCTTTCGTTTAACTTTTACCCATATTTGACCAGGTTTGACCAAAGCTAGCCTTAAGCCCATTCTGATTATTTATTTCCTAATTACTCCCTATGATAGTCCGTAAAATACCTATTAGGCACTATCAGACATTTCTAAAAAATCGGGCAACTGGTAACTAACCCCAAAATAACCTATAAAGAAAAACACTTCTAACTTAACTTTCATCCTTTAACCCCCTTCTAGACCCTCTAGTCCTCCAGATCATAGTCAACCACAACATCATGATATATTCATTCACCAATCAGTCACAGGGTCGTAGACCCATCAACACACAAACATGCATAAATAGTTATATATGTTGGCACGTAACACTATACATACATTCAGTTGATTAAGGACCTTATACATACCACCCGTATCTCATATTCTCTATACATACATAAGTGCAACTCTATGTACAAAAGCCAAAAAGAAAACAAAAAAAGTACTAAGAGACTTTATCACAACTACATTGTCGATGACGTCTGATGCTGGTCATCTCTCTATCTCCTACCTGTGTATCGAAACACCGACACGTGAGTATAACACTTAGCGGTGGATTAAACAAAATAAATTATGTCAAATCATGCACGCATGCACCATGTAATGTTCCTCATACAATAAGTATTTTCTATAGCTTTAAATCCATTTATTTCTTTCTTCTAGTTTACTTACCTGTTAATCTTAGCTTTTGTATCAGTTACTTCCATTTATTAACTTTACAGGCCCATACCATACAGACTACACTTTAAGACACTGGACAGTGGGATGCATCCTGTGCAGTGGCCCACTTTTAGGGCCTAAGTAGCTGCACTTACCTTCCCCAATACTTAGGGACCTGTAGCAGATAGCGGGGACATGTTAGTAGACCAACCCCCAGCACCTGCACCTCATAACAATAAGCACCAATGGTGGATACTCAGAGACCAGTCCGTAGACCAATCCCAATACACAATAATAACCTATAGTGCAGTGGCTTATCACAGAACCTAGGCGGCTGCACCCGCCATAACCAATACCTGGCAGTGGGCCCCATAAGGATCGACTACCTAGCAATTGTTCTATCTCTAGTTGACCGGTCAACCCATCCAGTGGGTGTCTAACTGATGGCCCATTAATTATTTTAGACAGTTATTACTATTATTTTTCCATTATGTTACATTTTATGCCAATATTACACAAGTTACTGTAACTTTGCCTACGGTTGCAAAGTTACTATTCATTTAGTCAATTTCTGCAACTGACACTATTCATTTGGTCAATTTTGCCTTTTACACTTTTCATTTCCTATAGCATTCAAGTTATATTTTCATCAAATCCTTACCCCCTTATTCTTATTAATATACCTATCATAAGGCACATTATGTTACCATGTTTTTGTCACATATTTCACTCAAATAAATTACATTTTTATGCCTTATAATATACTCAATTTCTAGGTCACTTTACTTGTGATTACTACATTTAAATTACACACAATTGCATCCATTACCTAACTATACATACCATACCCATTTTAACACAATTTCGGCCACCATGAACACACACTTTCTCACATGAATTCTTTTCCTATTTAATCTACAAATCTTATTAATTCAATACCATATACATACTTATAATGTCAATTTGTCTAATTACATGCAATTACCCTATTTCATCACATTTCCATACAAGTTCATGCATATAAACCTAATCAAACAAGATTGGCATAAGGTATTTGAATTAATCCACATCCTAGGGTGCATCTACACCCCTTTCTCCACCACTTTGCCTTGGAATGCCTTGCTCTCTCTCACTTGAAGTAGGCA
>CANXYI010054615.1:0-15511 GCA_948208565.1 Hura crepitans
TAATGTGAATAATTTAGAAGACTATCATTAATAAGGAGCATGGGCTTAAATTAAAAAGATACCTATGTTAGGTTTCGATTTTTCACCCCATATTTTGAGCTCAGACTTCATAGATCTAGAAAGTATTACATTACTATAAAGGGTTTATAAATAAAATATACCAATTAAAAAATTAGATTTCAAATAAAAAATACACTAAATTAATCTCTTCCCCTTTCCTTCACTTTCTTTGCATTCCCTTCATATCACTTCTCCTCTATAAATCTCTCTTATATTTTATTTCAATTACTTTTTTTTATTTTATTCCTTTACTATATATTTTTTAATAACATTCATTAACAAATTATTATCTATGTTCTTATCTAGGTTTTTAAAGTACAAATAAACAAATCTCTTTTATTATATTGTAATTGAAAAAATCAAAATCTAAACTATAAACTTTGACATACCAAAAAAATATATTTGCAACATAGTGTAATTAATTGAAAAAGAGGTATGATTCGGTTAATTAGATTATACTTTAATTGATTTTTTATTTTTTATGTGAATGGAATTGGATTTATTACTTTATTATAGTAGAAAAATTATATTAGATATTAATGCGCATTAAGTATTTATTTAAATATTAATACTAGTATATAATAATATAAAAATTAGTATAATATGCTGTTATACCCTGTTATACTAAAGTATAACAAAATATAACAGGTTATTATAACGCGTTAAATCTATTTGTAAAAATTTTTAAAAATTGGTATAACATGCTATTATACAATGTTATACTAAAGTATAATATACTGCGTTACACTTTTTCGTAAAAAATTCTAAAAATTGATATAACATGATATAACGGACTGTTATATCATATTATACTTTTTTTGCAGAAAATTCTGAAAATTAGTAATACTCTATTATACCATTATGCAGTAAATACTAAAAATGGTATGAGTATAACAATTTGTAATACCATATAAAAGGTAAAAATTTAATATATTTTTAAATTAAAAATTTTAAAAAGTGTAAATTTGAAATATAAATTTTTTTTTGGTAAATTTTTTTTAAAATTGATATATGTGATCTAATTTCCTCCTACTGTGGTGCCTCGTTCACCTATCTATTTATAATGTATATAAGGCTTAACCTCACTTTTAAATTATCCCTTACAATTATTCCCTTATTTGTTGATTTCACCACACGTTCACGCCTACCAATGCCTACATATCAATAACAATTCTTTAAAACTCCAAAATATAACTTGCATGATTGCAAATATAGAGATCATATATATATATATATATATGAAATTAGATCTCCGAGCAAAATAACACTGCAAACATCCTTGTCCATCATCTCTATCATCGGGATTAATTAACCAATGAAGAATTCATTTTTGTCTCCCACTAGAATCACTCTGCATATTAAATTCGACACAAAAACTGACCCAGAAACTGAAAAAACAAAAGTAAAAAGAAAGAACGACAGAAGTTGCTTTATGTAATCAACAATTCCAGTAAATAAATGAAACATCACTTGCTCAATGCAACGGAAAGATGCGGACAATTACCAATCACATGCATATCACACACATTCCTTGTGAGAAATGGCATTATCAACAAGCCAATAAATGTTTTACATCCAAGAAATTATTTCAATCAACAGCCAATTACAGCTTGCAATATCTACGATTCCATAAGTCGTTCCATGACTAACTTGACAACTGTAGTAGCATCAACAGTAACAGCCACCTTAACTGAAGGCTTATCAGACCACTCTGTGACTTCACCGAACCTGATTTATCATTTCAAGACAGAAAAGATGAGCAAGTTGTGATAGCTTCTGAACTTCACTCCATTTCAAAACTTTAAAGACTAGAAAATGAATTCATGCAGGACATTTATGCTTAAATTCAACTCAATGGAAGATTTCAGCTATCTGAGCTTGGCTCCTCTAAATTCAACTATAAAATTTTCTGATAATATTATATATTAATCTCAAATTAGAGCTCGAATAAACTTAAGGAAACAAGACTATTAAGGCACTTCATGATTTTTTTTTTTTACATTAAGATAAGTGTGAATTAATAATTAAATATGACAAGATATAAAATATATTTCCAAAATAAATTAAATCCATATAGCATGGAATGTTGAGTTTCCAAGCAAGAAAACATATTTGATTGATCAGTACAACATCATCCAATGGCAAGCCTACATTAGTCCCATATTTTTTATTTAAAAACTTATTATGTGCTTAAACAAGCATAGAAACCCACAGCTAAAAAGAAGGTTCACTTTTCCACTTTCCTTTATTTCCAAGTTCGACATCTATTAATTTTTAACAAGTTTCAATCTTAAAGATATCTTAACAATTTCAAAATTGATATCATCTCTCAAAAAATGATTTTCAGATACCAGCAAACTATCTCATGCCAGTCTTACCTCTTCTTCTTGTTATACAATATTGTCAATCCCCTTGTGATGCCAGTGGTTTGGACTCTAACAGCACCCTCTGTGTACGTCATAAGCGAGGGATTTACAGCAGCAAGAAGGGCTGTAGGATCATGAAGATACACTCCTGCATTCCAAAAATGAGTATTATCTTTAAACAACCACAAAAGTAATATATATATATATATATATATATATATATATATATATATATATATATATATAAAGCCTGTTATGCGGTATGTTAGAATAAACAACAAACCTCTTGTGTTGCATGCATCATAATGATAAGAGAAATACACCTCTAAAATTTTGCACAAGTACTGAGCGAGTTTTCCATCTGACTGTGCCATTTTGTTTCGGTCATCATCTGCAATAATTTACAATAGAGAACGAAGTAATCAAAGAAAAAGAACCTATATGGAGCTCATGCAATTGGTGAAAACCTACTACTGATATTGGAATGGATTTTCTCATGTATTATGTTATCAAAATTTACTTTTTTATGGAGGATATTAAATTTTCTAGTTCTTTATGTGGTCATATTTTTATGCATATACTGAAAGAATTTTGTATTATATGGTATTTGACAGGTAATTGAAATTAATAACCAAATTTAGCATAGTGGACAACATAAAAGGGTTATTCCAGATATAAAATAGATAAATACAAGGGGAAATAAATAAATATATGTAAACTTTTATTACAACTTTTCAATCACGAAAGTGAGTAATTTGGGGCCATTAGATGAACATGGTCCTCACAAATTAATTCAATATGACATAGTTTGGCTATGATTGACCAAAAGCAGGTCTCACTCATACTTTAGATCCTAAGTGTTAAAATGAATTAGCGCACAAATATTTTACATGAACGAATTGGCTTAATGCAGTAGCACTCTCCAGAATCTCTAATTCAGGATAGTCAGTTATCTCATATCATTAAAAACATATACCAAACAATGTGCCAACCATTTTGCACCATTCTGCACACTTTGGCAAGACAGAAATTGCATTCCACAATATTTTGAAGTCTATCCAAACACATGCAAATTCATACTAAAAAAGTAACTGATTTCCCCCTTCTTTTATGTTGGATTAAACAAAGTAATGAGGTATTTACATCCAGCAGAGCTATATACATTTTCTTTCTTTCTTTTATTTTATTTATTTATTTATTTCCAAGACTTGAGTTCTGAAAGAATAACTGATAGTTTATCATTGTAAATCAAAAAACTTCATTACACACACACACAACACAACGAATATGGAAATAATACCTGTCAAAACAACTTGGTGAGTAACATTAATCCCCACAGCTAAGACATCTGCTCCACTGGTGAAAACAATATCAGCAGCATCTGGATCGCCAAAAATCTGGGCACAAAGTCAACATTTTAGATATGAAATGAAGATGAAAGGGAAAGGAAAGCAGCAGAAAACATCTGTGTTTCACAAAATTCTTCATGCAGTAGCAGCGTTGCTTGTTTGAGAAACTTGCTTCCACAGATTCATCATAGACTTTTTTTGTCTAAACTGCAACTTCACAAAAATAAACAAGCCAATAAAAGATCTAACAACTTAATAAACCGCAAACAAGATCATGAAACGTGACCAGTAAGAAAGTTATCAGTGAAGTTCACCAAGATAATGTGCTTATAAGTTCTCACAGGGAAAAACATATTTACAAGAGATGTATAAGAGCCCAAAAAGAAGAGGGATCCGATACTCAAAACATCTGAAAAAATTACAATCTTCGAGGTAGATAAAGCAGATTTTCCAACCAACCAGTATATCAGGAGTCAAGAAAGAAGTATCAAAAACTGATTATGTGTGTTTGTTCAAACTTACATTTGCCTCTGCTGCAGGATTCACATTACCATTCACTGAAAATGCACCACCAAGAAGAACAATTTGCCCAATGTTTTTGACAAATGCAGGATCTGATTCAATAGCCTGTATAATAGAAAATATATTAAAATATATACAAGATTAATGTTGCTAACTTGTTATAGAAAATCATTCTAAATGGCTAAGAATCTGACCGATGCAATATTTGTTAGTGGGCCTAATGCTACCACAGTGACTTTTCCAGGGTAGAGATTTGCTTGTTCCACTAGAAAATCAGCTGCTGACTGTTGGATTGGCTTTCCTTTTGGTGGAGGGAACTTTTGGTTGCCAAGTCCATCAGCACCATGCACAAAATCAGCAATCCGAAGTTTTGAACCTTTCTTTACCATAAGTAGAGATTAAATAAATTTATGAACATTGAAATCCAATCATAAATTACCCTATACTTTCATTATTATTACGTTGAACAAGAAAATGCAATGCCAGAAGTGAAATTCGAAATTAAAATTGCAAGCTAGATTATAATGATAAAGATAATGCACGTTAGACTAACTGCAGCATCAAACTATTAGCAATAAATAGAAAGCAAATCTATTCACCTCAAGTCCCCTTTTGGGAAGCATGATATTTATGTTCAGGCAAAACACATGGAGCATTGGAAGTTCTCCAAAGATAGCTTATTCTGTACATTCAATATCAAATAACTAAAAGGACATATTTGAACTTTTCCTTTGCATGTCAAGTATTTGCCAAAGAAAATGAAACAAAATACTAGCTGATTAGAGTACATTTTATTTCTTTGCTGTTGCAGTATATAATGTTAAAAATAGCTAATGATGGTTAATCTTCAAAACTGTAGTACATTTTACATATCCATGCCCTTCATACACTGCGTCAGTTCATCACTGAAGCAACAAGAATTACATAAAATAAAAGATCTCAAATCCAAAGAGCCATTACAAAACTAGGATTACTCAAAGAACAAAGATTGAGATCATACAGTTATTGTGACATGAGCTCCCTCGGCAACTGGGATATCAGTCCTTCCAGCAACTTCCAACTAATCCATGAACAGCAAATAGTTAGCAGCATAATAATTCAATCAAAATATCAATTTAAAGGAAGTTAAAAATTAGTATTCAAATCTCCAATTTAGTAACTGAACGAGCTTTTATTATTAAAAAAAGAACAAAACGTAAACAAAGAAGCAGCAATCCACACAGATATTTTACCAAGTGCAACGCATTCTTTGTAGCCAGAGTGGTATAAACATTCCCATATATGGTAGTCAATCCAATCACCTGTACTTCAGGTGATCTCAATGCAAGAAATATTGCCATGGCATCATCTGATAAAAAAATATAGTTACAAACAGATCTCACCAATCATTAGAAAGGAACAAATTATAAATTGTGAGCAAAGGCCATTTCTGCCAACAGTAAATTAAGTAGCAGGTCCAAATTTTTATCAGTTCCGAACCGAATAGCGTTAGAATTTTACATTTTTTTCTGTTGAATTCTCTTTCTCAAATACCAACCAGTAACGACAAGCATATAGATCGAATTAGACCAGATGATTTATTCATTAACTGATCCTATCCACGAAACGTAAATGTATTTGGTGAGGGGTTAATAAAAGAAGGCGTACCAATGCCGGGGTCAGTGTCGATGATTATCTTCTTTGGTTCCATCGCCATAACCTTTGATTCCGTGATTGGTTTGACGAGAAATAAAGTAAATATACAATAAAAGAAGGGCGGGTGAGCTGCAATCGCTTGTTTTTATGGATGCTTCCTCTGTAAAATAATAATGAAATAAATAAAAAAATATATATATTTTCGAGTTCATGTACTTCATGATTTTTAATAAGGCAGTGTATTTTTACTTTGATAGGTTTGGTATGGAATTAATAAAATAAAATTAATTATTAATAGTGTATTGTTTTATGAAATAATAGTTAATTTTTAAAAAATAAATTTTTTATTATATTTAATTTAATATTGAAAATGAAATTAATCATTTAATATGATATATTAAAATTTAATTTATTTAATATGAAATAGTAAAATTTCGAACGTTACACTAAAAATATGTAGTATAATAAATACACATTCATTAAGAATGATATATTAATCTAATATAAATTTTAACTTAAAATCAATCAATAGTTAAATAAAGTTAATTATTATCCCTATAATATATAATTTACTTTATCTCTATACCAAAAGTACCATTTTGTGATATCATGTTAATGTATTTTATTATATTTTACATACGTTAACTTTTTGTTAAATAAAAAGCATAAAAATTTCTTATGCACTTTTTATTTATTAAAGTTTAACATAACAAAAATAAAATTTTCAAAAAAAAAAAAACAAAAATAAAAATAGAAAAATTTAGGGTTTGTTTGCTTTCATTTTCTATTTTCTATTTTTTATTTAAAAAAATAAGTATTTGTTTTTTATTTTTTATTTGAAAATTTTGTTTTGAAAATTTTAAAAAGTATTTATTTTTATATGTTATAAATATGATGATGATAAATTAAAAATTAATGATATCATTACAACAAATAAGTATCACTAATAATTTATTCATAATAATATATAAAAAATTATTGTCAATTATAATCTTGCCATAATATCTCTACTATTCGATCACGAACATTATTCATTTGGCGAAGTTGGCTTTAGTTGACACTAATACCTTCACATGCACCATCTAGTCCTTGATCATCCTCAAGTTTAAGATGGTCATTAGCATCCACAAGCAAATTATCCATATTTCCTTGCACTCTTATAAAATTATGGATGACGCACCAAGCGAGAGCAATATATTTTTGCTGCTTGAACTTGTATTGAGGCATATCTCTAAGTGTAGGAAAATGTGCCTTTAAAACCCCAAAATAATGTTTTATTACGTTACGCAAAGAGGAATGCAAGTAATCGAATAACTCTTCTGGACATTGTGGATTCCATCCTTCTCTATAATCACATAAATGATAGCATGCTCCACGACATAGAGAAAGGAATCCAGGCATATTAGTGTATTCGGAGTCAACTAAATAATATTTACCTCTTGGTGTCATTGGAAATTTATTTTCAGGTTTTGTCAGAGTCTCCAGAAAAATTCTGGCAACATTTGCAATTCCCTCCTAACCGGTTATGACAAAACTAAATCGCATATCCAATGTGCAAGCACACATTATATTTTGCATCGGTAGAACTTTCTTGCTGCGATATAGAATTTGTTCACTACATGGAATTCGTGCAGAAATATGAATGCCATTAATAGTTCCCCAACAGCCTTATCATTAAGAAAAACTAGGTATACTAATAATAATAATAATAATAAGATAACGTACACCACTATAATTGACTTTTACCTTGAAATATGAATAATATCTTGTATTATTCTTGATTTATAAAGGTATCTCACCAAATGAGGGAGTGACAATTACATCATTTGCAAGCAAACAAATATAGTATAAGACCTTCTTAAAATATTTTGAAGTTGTGTTGTATTGAGTGTTGAAATCTGTCTTCAACAAATTGATGCCTTTCATTTTGACCAATGGTTATTAAAAATATAGCCATTTGTTCTTGGACTGTAATAAACTTTGAATTTGTTAATTTTCCTCTTCCTTTTAACTCTTCACACAAATTAATAAACATATTTTAATTCATATGAAATAATTGATAACATGTATGAGGATGACCATTTAGTAGTTCAACAACCCATTCATGGCCAATCAGCTTTGATATTCTTTGCAGTTGTGGTTGCTTTTTGAATATTGAATTATATTCTTCATTTAAATAAATTTCTAATACTTGTTCAATTTGTTCATCATAATCAGAAAGAACTCTTGTAAAATTCATATTAAAACCTAACAATAAAAGGAAATAAGATTGTTTATTTTATAGTAATTTTTACTAAAAATCTATTAAATATAACAACATAATTTGATGAATAATTGTGAAAAAAATTTAATTACAAGAACAAAAAATCGAATTAAATCATAATTTTATTTCAATACATGCATTCAACAATTGTATTAAAAAATAAACTTATTAATTGATAATGGAAACAAATATCAAATCCATCCTAATCAAATCTTAATATGTACCTAAATATTAAGAACCTAACCATTTTTTCCTTTCATCAGACAGCTAAAAATATGATTCTCTATGATGGATCATTATGAATCAACTTAGTGGCCTTTGTGTAAGATAAATCATCAATCCCATCAAGTGCATTAAGGGCATTAAGGCAATTCAATGTATATTCTTCTTCTTGGTTTGAGATTCCTAAATTCATATGCTTCTCTTGTAATTCTAATTTTTTCTTAGAATTTTCTCCTATCATGATCAATGCTTGAGACATTGCATCTTGAAATTGTTCTCTTGTTCTACGATGATTTTTTTCTAAATTATTCAATTGCTTGTGTTTTCTACTTTTTCAATTAATTTCATTTTTCTTTATTCGAGTCATTGGAAGCTTCTTTGTTACTTTTATCATCATTGCTAATAAATGGACTCTTGGTAGAAGCATGAGCATTGACTCCTGTAGCAGTTGTGTCACCATAGATTAGGCATAATTTCTCATATTCTTTGCATCCTTTCTTTCTAAATATCTTAGCATGCTTATTTACCTAAATGTAAAAATGGGAATAAATGTTAATACATTTTATGATTTATTTATGCACCATAACCAAACTATTAGTAATTTCAAAGTGATACCTTAAGTAAAATTTACCAAATATCATCACTAGTAAAAACTTAGCCTGTCAATGAGTTGTATCCCATTCTTGTTTCTTTAAGATTCTTATTAAAATCCTTCCACCGACTCCTAAGAGCATTAAATTTATTTTTTAATTGCACTTTGAGTATATGGCTTCCCTATTTTCTCAACCAGTCCCTCTAATATGGTTTTCCAAGCATTTCTAGTAAAAGTTGTTTTTCTATTCCCCTTTTTAACTTCCTCCTCCATAACTACGATAAAAATAATCTTCATCTTTTGAAGACTATTGATTTCTCTTGATTAATTTCAACAACTTCATCTTGACTTGAATTAAACTCTTGAATATAACTTGTCATCTAAAAGAAGGCTAAACTATAAAAATAGAACTTAAAGATAATTGAAGCAAAAAAGATAATTGTAAAAATAAGAAAAATGAAAAAAAAGCAAATAGAGCATTTAGCAATAATTAGAAAAAAATTGTTCAATAACAAGAGAGGAAAACGAATACCATAAAATTTAACTATAGTTCCCAAGTAAGAGCATGAAATGTATTTGCATTTTAGAGAAAAAAAAATTAAGGCCTTTGATTTTCTACTTCTAGGTTCAACCCAATTGTCAAATTAATGGATAATAAAAAGAATAAAATTTATAGATAAAAATTGAAGTAAAATTTTAATGGGAAATAAAAGAGAGAAATTGATGATGGAAGTATAAGATCAATTAGCAAATTTCTAAAATGTAAACAAAAGTAAATAAAAAAGTTTACATAAATAAAATTGAGAAAGAGGAAATAGATATCAAGCAAAATTACTTGAAGCTAATAATTGAAAATAAAAGCTGTAAAGGAAAGGGACTTGTTGAGAAATGGAGAATCACTGCAACCAAATGGCTTTGTTGATTACTTTATTAAAGTACGTGTATTCTTAGATGAAACCAAGAAAGCTTGTGGATTATCACAAAAATATACATATGTACATATATTATAAGTCAATTAATATGATCTGTCAGTCAATTCAAGTTCAATTATAACAAGTAACATGAAG
Organism: Hura crepitans; assembly: GCA_948208565.1. Lineage (NCBI taxonomy): Eukaryota > Viridiplantae > Streptophyta > Magnoliopsida > Malpighiales > Euphorbiaceae > Hura > Hura crepitans. The sequence continues at coordinate 10,077 of CANXYI010054615.1, forward strand.
CATTATAGTTAAGAATATTCCATTACTAAAACCAATTAATAATTTCAAAGAGTTCCTAAAATTAAAGCACTGCACCATAAAGCTTTATGATATTAACATTCACAATTTAAATATGGAAACACATTAACATTGTGTGCATTTAAGAGTACGAATTAAAAAAAAAAACCTCTAATTAATCTATGATTCACAGTTTGATAGCTAGGGAGTATTACGAACCTCTTAAGTTAGGAATTATGCATTAAATGTACAATAAAAGAGCTAACAAAATTTCAGCAATGACCTTAGTAAAACTCTTAACTCTTTCAAGCACTTCAAGTCATCAAACAAGAAAATGGCATTGTTGTAGTTGTTTCTGTTAAGAATATTCAATCTTTAATATATATAAATTAAACACCATCATTATTTTAAGATAAATCTTTTTGTGTCTCACTAACATATTAAAAAATTAGTAAACCAAGCATAATTTTTTAGAAAACTAATTGAAATATTAACAATAAATATATGAAATGCACTTGAAAGTTATAACCAAGCATTGGTGTTATCAGTTTCTAAAAAAGAATAATAATAATCAAAATCATTAATTGGACAAAAACAAAATAACAAATATCTATTCCAATAAAAAGAAATTCTATCTCAACATAAACAAAATAAGTTAAAGCATATAATTTTTATCTATAAAATATTTAATTTTCAATAATATTGTTTAATTAATTCATTTAACAAAAAGAGAAAATCAGAAAATAGGACAATATTAGAAAGAAATTTACCGAGTGCAAACTTAAGTCGACAAATCAATGAAATTGATTTTCTAAATTAATTGCTAACCGTAAAAATGGCGATTGTGGCTGGAATTAATTGCGGAATTGCTGAGAGCTTAGTGATAGTTGCAATAAATAGGCTTGGTGGCAACTAGCAATGGATAGATTTGATTTCTGCAAACAATCACTCTTTGTCAATAACATGACTAATAGGTCGCTTTATAGAGTAATATTCGCAGGAAAGGAAAAAAAAGAATTGTCAATTAAGAGCATAAAAGATTTCAAAGAAATTGTTGAATTTTCTAGACAAAGCATATGAAGTAGTGTCAGAGATATTAAGAGAAAGTAGATGAAGTAGTGGAGAGCATTTTGGTATATGAAAATTAAATAAAATACCAAAAACCATGGTTTAGTGGTTTCACAAAATCTGTTTCAGATTTTTTAATTGTTATTAGAATTTAAATTTTAAATGGATTCCACCAAACATGTTTTATTTATTTTTTAAAGAAAAAAATAGAAAACAAAAAATTTAAACAATAACAAACACCCTTTTAGAAATTATTATAATAATAGTAACTTTCATTTTTTTTGCTGAAATTTCTGAAAAAATAGATTCACTATCTATTGGAAATTTAATATCAATATTTTTCAAAGTGATTTGTTAATTTAATGATGCGTGAAATTCATCCAATTACGAAATTATCTCAAAATCTATATCTATCTATCTATAATCTATAATACTGTAATAGCTAAAATTATTAATATTTTAAAGATTTTTTTGAATACCTTTTCAATTATCTATTTTTGTAGAATTTATAATACTATAATAGCTAAGACTATTAACATTTTAAATATACTTATATAGCGCTTTCTTTGAATACCTTTTAAATTATCTATTTTTGTAGGATATAAAAAATGTTATATTTTATAATTTTTTAATATAATATTTTCTATTTTATATATTAAAATTTTCTAATTTATTGCCATTTTCATAATTGTCCCTCCTCTCTTTTTATTTATTCCGTATATCTATGTAGAATTTAGAAAATTTTATATTTTATAATTTTCTAACATAACATTTTCCATTTTATATATTAAAATTTTCCAATTTATTACCATTTCCATAATTGTCCTTCCTCCCATTTTTATTTATTTCATATATTAAAATTTTCTAATTTGTTCCTATTTTCCATCATTCTCTCTTTCTTAGACAACCTTTATTTAATTCATAAATTAATATTAACAATATATGTACTCGGCCTTCCTATTGTTCTATAAGAATTTTTATTCATCTCAAAATTTTATCAAATATGTTATTGCCATATTTTTACTTATAAAAATTGTTGTATAATGCAAAGTTTTGCGCATTATTTTGAATAGGTTATGATTTATTTATGCTATTGCAGCTTAATTTATGTTGGTCAGACTTGAATATCATGCATGGTTATGTTTAGATTTGTGAAGTTTTGTGTGCGTTGTCCAATTATATTAAATTTAAAGTTTATAATTGTTTATTGGCAAATCTAATGATAAAAAAAGAGAATTAAATAAAAATAATTTTGCACAAAAAGAATCGAAATAAAGTAGTAAAAAGTTTAATATCAAATAAAATAAACAAAAGAATTAAAACTAAATGAAATGAATAAAAAATTGAAATCAAATGAAATGGGGTTGAATCACCGTGTCTAATTGGTAAACAGATGATCCGATCCCCTTAAAAATAATAGTAAAAATGAACTATATATTTATCGAGTATAATTGCCTTCGAAGAGCCCTTTCAAAAGAATTTTGAGAGAATTTTGAAATTATTTGTAAAAAATCTGAATTTAATCGAAAAAAGACAAATTTACACTTTACACGTTTCCCAAGGTTAGGAATCCTCCTTTTTTGTTGTCATTGTCATCTTTTATAGTTAACAGTGTCAGAGCAAAACGGCCATTTTGCTTTGTGAAATAGCTATTTTGCAGGCTCTAAAATGCCTATTTTCCAAGCTTTAAAACAATCGTTTTTCTCTAAGAAAACAGTCATTTTGGCTTTTGCCAAAACGACATAGTTTTGTTCAAAAGCTTTGAAAACTTCTCTTTTTATTGTTCAAACCTTTTTTAAATTATTTTAAAACTATGACTCTGTATTGCGAGGGGTTTCGGCCACCACAGACCTTTATTTTTATGCCCTTTTTTATCGCACCACGAGTTTGTTGGGTCGAGTCGGGTCAGATATCCTATTTGTCAATCCATAAAAACTCAGATTTTTTGCTTTGATTTTGAGACAACTTGGCCTTTTGGCCAAAAATAGGGCTTTTAGTCGAATGTTAAGGTTTTCAATTTCAAGAATCCTTGTCCCATCTTCATCATTAAGCAATCCAAACTCAGGTGCCCAGGACCCAGTTTCTACAGTTGCCCCCAACTTTGGAGAGGTAACTACAGAGTGTGTGAGATAACCTAAAGTTCAGAAAAGGAGAGAGACACGTACCTTATAGGGCGACCCTTCTAGTTCCATGTGATTTGGTGAATATTCTGAGAGCTTCTCTTGCTCGATGGGTTTGACTTCTATCATGTTTGTCTGTAAGCTCTAAATCATTGACCCAAGAGAAATCCATATTAGGATATCTCTTTTCGAGCTCTTATTGAATGTGAAATTGCATAGAATTCACCGCCCTTCAAGCTCATTGATAACTTCCTTCTCCTTAGCTCGTAGATCAGATTAACGAGACTCCAAATCCTCATTTTTTTCTCTTTTCTATAGAAAGCTTGAGATGCCCTGAAACACCTTAGTGTTATAAAAGCAGACAATGAGAGGCGTGGAAAGGTTTGATGCCTGAGGACTCATGGGGTTCAGAGTATAGGGCACCTCGGGGTACAGGAAAAATATTTTTCGATGCCCAAAGTCTCGACTAGTGGAAGTTAGGGGAAATTAAATTCAAAGAATTAATGGATCAGCAAGATGGGAAGAAGGATTTAATTGATTTAATTTATCCAAGGTTTAAAAATTTTGAGAATTAAAAGAGATATAATCAAGTAATTATGGATTTAGAAGAGTGGGAAATTAAAATGTTGAGGTTGGTAATTTTGGTATTTAGGAGAAAGAAATTAAATTAATTAATAATAACAAAAGAAAAAAAGGGAAAAGAAAAGAAGATAAAATAAAGGAAATAACAAAAAGAAGAGAAGAGAAAAACGGGACAACCAAAGAAAGAAAAAAGAAAAGAGGAAGGAAGGAAGACGGACAGCACTGGTAGAGGCTTGCAGTGGCGATAGCGACGATGAAGAAGGAAAAAAAAGAAAGAGATCAAGGGACAGTAGCCCTAAAATTATAGGCAAGAAATTTTTATTTTCTCCTAGTGTAGTATTTCCTTTTTACTATTTTCAGTTATGTTGAGGTGATTGAAGATTGGAAATTGATGGTTGGATAATTGGGAAGTTGGTGTGGTGGTTGCTGTTAGTAGCATGTAAATGCTTAATTTTAATAGTATAAATAATGTGAATTGGCCAAAGAGTCAGATGGTTTTAGTTGATGACCTTTGCATCATGTTGTTAGCAGTATTTTTAGGTGTAGTATATAACCTTATAAGGGGAGATAAGTTAAAATGATGACAATAACTAGTGCGTATGTAGCTTGAGTAAGTGTTATTAGCATGTAGGTATAATATTCAAGTAAGAGAAGATATAGGAATTTATAAGGAAAATTAGAGGAATGGGGCTAGTTTAGTAGATTAAGACATAATACTCATGAAATTTTGTATTCAATGTCTTGTGCAAGGTGAAGAGGAAAGGAAATGCATGTTGGAGGTGGAAACGGGGTCGAAAAAGAGGAGTCGCGCACGAATAGGTATGTGTGCTCCATGAAAGATATATGTTTTGATGTCTTGAATTGTAAAAATGCATGTGGTACTGTTTAAGTTGTGTATATGTACATATGTCGTGTGTTCTAATGCTTAAATTCTGCTTGTTGTGTGATAATGCATGTGCTATGTGTGTGGGAATGCTCAAGTTGGGCTTGAATTGTGAATGTGTACATATATTAGGGCTGAATGTCTAAACTGATGCTTATTACATGTACATTTAGAGACTTAGGTGTAAGTGTATTTTGGGCATGATGTAGGAAATGCTTGGTCACTCATTGTGTTAGATTGGTTGCCATGAAAGGCTTACTTGGCAGTAATGTATGCTTCAATGTGAGTGGATGGTCCTTCTTTCTATATGTGCACGAGTCATTAAGACGGATGTGAAAATATGTAAAGTGTGAAAATGTATGGCTTGGTGCAGGTAACTATGAGACTAAGTTTTCACTTGAATCAAAGAGGCATTTAATGATATTGTTAATTGCTTACATACGTGAAGATAGTTATGGGTTTATACACATAGAGGCATGTTGATCATTTTAGTTATGCCATGAAAATTGTTAAAATGGGGTATGGACTTTGACTATGAAGCTGGATAAGCTTAAGTCTTTAGGTACAGGTACCTAGTTGTTTCGTTCGGGGTCATGTAAAATCGATCATAACAATTACCTAGGATTGATGAATGTAGTTTGCTACATAAAAGAGAGAACCTTAAGGCTCTAATAAACATAAGTCACTCGTGTTGGGATGGGTAGACCTAGAGAAGGTCTTACCAAATATGTCAAATAGATTTATGGTCAAAAGGGAAATGGGACTTAGAAGAGGATTAGGCAATT